>JAVQKG010365019.1:0-10606 GCA_036025885.1 Hypseleotris bucephala | reverse complement strand
GTGTGTGTGTTTGTGTGTATAAGTGTGTGTGTGTGTGTGTGTGTGTATAAGTGTGTGTGTGTGTGTGTGTGTGTGTGTGTGTCTGAATGAGACAGGGGCCTATCGGAGCCTGCAGGACCTGTGACATATACATGTACCATGGTCAGACTTGTACCAATAGGAAAATTCAACTGCAGTACCACTGTTTAACCTAAAGGGGGTTCAGTTCGTGAGGCGCATGCAGTGGAAATTTGAGGTCCCTCACATTAGACTCAGGACTGAAGAGGAGATAATGCTTTCTAAGTGTAGTCGGACAGTTCTGCGTTATTATTTACATGTGAATTATTATCCACTGATAGTTTTGTCTGGGTGAAGGTTTAAGGTAGACAGTGACTTTTATTGTTCACGGAAATGATGTGTGCTTGCCTTAGGGTTAGATTTGATTTTGTGTTTACATAATGCAATCATATTAACTCTAATTTATTTGTATTAAAATATAGTAAAATAAAATGTTAATAAAAACATCAAACTTGAAACTCACAGAAACCATGAGAAATATGAGAAGGGTCTATTTTACTTTTTTTTTAGTTGTCTGGATGTTTGTGAAGGAACATTCTTCATTCAGTCCATAGGTGGCGCTATTGATGTACCTGCCATCATATTGGTCAGATGTGCTCGGGGGCGAAGGGTAATATGGTGTTTCAGGTTTGAGTGTAATCGGGCAAAGTATGTGCAAGATAGAGGCTGTCAAATATACCTGACTTCCCAATTTCAATCCAAAATGGCCGACTTCCTGTTTGTCATAGGGCGGAGCCATAATAATATTTTATATTCAGCACAATGTGGAGAATCACTGTACCAAGTTTCATAGCTCTGGGACAAACTAAGTGAATCCAGAGTCCCAAAGGAGTCAAAAACATGGGGGCGCTATAGAGGCATTTTTTATCCAACCACGATAATACAGTTAATACTAGTTAATGAAAACAGGATGGTGCTATTGGACATTGCCTGAATAATCATTTAAAAAGTATGGGTCCCTATGCAGAACCCTGTGAAACACCATTATTCTGGTTGTATATGTGGTATCTGCCACCCTAAATAAATCACATGATATCTAGTTACAGCCGTATTGTAAAATGCCCTGAAGATTTGACCATCAAAAACTATTGAATATGATCTATCTGGGTAAGTGATAAGAGTATATACACTGTGAAATATCCCATGTCCATATGGAGAATCTTCAAACCAATCATCTTATTATTAATCTAATTAATCTCTACACTTGCTCTAATGTATATTGTATAAAGCATCAAACCTATTCTCAGGGTGATGGGGCTGGAAGACTTCTGTCAGATGATGTTATTAACACAATCTCCAGAGTTTATACAAACTGTCATGCGACACATTTTACTTTGTTACTTCATGCTCATGTATTATGAATGATGTGAGAGCTACAATGATGATAATCTAATGATAATCCAATATATATGGTAATTCACCCACACGCACACAAAGAATTATGTTTTTAAATGCATTATTAATACATTTACATTGAGACCAAAGCAGATTTAAAAGATGTCAGCTTGCAATGATCACAGTTAACTTAAGCAATCCTTAAGTCTTTGAGACTCATCAAAGTTACAGCCTCTTTGAAGTGGATCAAGGAAAATGTAAATGTGATTTGGACTTGGGCAAAAGTACAAAGAAAGTCCTCCTACCTTCATGAAGAGTTGTTGAATAGATTTGCATGCACTTTTCAAATAGATGTTTTGGGTCCATCAGAAACATGCCATAAAATGTACTAATTCTTTGTAAAGTAAATAAATAATTTTAAACTACATTTAACTGGGAACTTTTCAGAGTCATTTATAACAAATAAGTATTCAAATGAGTTTTTTATTCCCTACTGCTGCAGACACTACGGTGTTTGATCAAAATTGCATTTGTACAAAGAGCTGACATGCCATCACCCAAGGGCCCAAGAAAGAAAAGGATCAGAGGAGGGCTATTTTCAAACTTCACTTTAACTTTGTGGGGGTTTAAAGAAGTCAAAGGGAATGATTGCTGCTCAGCATGGGGAGTGTGGTCCGCCACTGGGTGCCTTTTGTGCTGCAAGCTGAAACTACATTTTTTTAAACTTGAAATTCACTGGATCTCTTGAAAATGTATGGAACCCTTTCATGTCTTTTTGAGCCGTTAGTTCAGTGAAAGATTTATTAAGTCTACAAAGGCCTGGCAGTCTTACTTCATATCTCAACATGGTCTTATCTGTTGTATGCACATGTAACTCATAGATAGTGGCTGGTCACTTTATTAGGTAGACCGATTTATGAGCTCCACAAGCTATTAAGCCCATCATATTACATCAGGCCTATGGTAGTTTATGTGACTTGTTTATTCCAGAGAACTCTAAACACACAAGATTTAATGTTGGCAGCAAAATACCACATTATTAGGTACAAGTTTGACCAATAAAATAGGCAGTGAAATCTTAACATGGTAATGGACATTATAAGAGAATGTAATTTATATATTTTGTAACGTGAAGATTGAGGGACTGCAGCAGAATCATTTTTAACACCTCTTTAGGACAGTGAATTAAGTGTACTGGCTAGTTAACTTTTATTAGCCTAACTTAGCCTACAAGAGTCATTAAAACAGCTTGCTGAAAATCTGGAGTCACGAGAAAAGTGGACGTTAAGACCAATGACTGTGCATAACCCGGGGAAATGAATGGACTACTTTAAATGATAAAAGCATAAACGCCAACGCATCGATTCTTAACCTTTTTAATGTGATGTCACATTAAAATTCTACTGGTATACGTTTACAGATTCAATACAGGATTTGAACCCAGACCAATGGGATTAGCTTGCCACATGACCTCTGTACTTTCTCATTTGGCTAGCATTCAACTGCTCAGTATTTAGGATGCATTTTACTTGACATCAAAGAACAAGTTGTGGTTTAATGAGTTGGAGCATTTTCTATTTGTCAAGCTGCTCAACAAAGCTTCAAATCTGGTCAAGGTGACCTTTACTTTAGTGAAAAGAAGGCTTCCAGGAAATCAGGTGGGATTTTCACTGAATATATTTAACCAGATCCCACTCTCTTACTTGCACTGTTTGCCCTAGAGCTGTAAAACCCCAGATCCAAGTTGAGCTTTATTTTTTTAACAAGGGTCACATTTGATCTTGACAAAATGAGGTTGAGCCATCTGGACAATTTTGAGTTAGAAACAGTCTCTTTGAGTAGAGTCTGTATGTCCCCCCAGTAAACATGGGTCTTCATATGTAACAGTTCAAAGACATGCCTGTGTAAGGAAGTGAAAGTTTAAATTGCATGTATGGTGAATGTGAGTGTCTGCAACTACCTGCAACTAGGTCTGCAACTTTGCAAATTGTTCAGGGTGTACATAAAGGAAATAAGCAGAAGATATGTGAATGAACAGAGAAATAGCTTTAAGGGCAGTGTTCTGTGCAGACAGTTGATAAATATGGTTTACAGGACTCAAACAAAGGCTTTACAGTAGAATGTCACTATGATAGACGCTACTGTTAAAAGTGCTGTCACATTTACTCTGTCCATCTGCATAAAGTTTGACAAACTTACTACCTTTTGGAACGACAAAGCGGTTGTCTAGCTGACTTCCTGATTGACTTTGGAGCGTGCTCACTGAATACTAAGATACATTTGACATTTTAAATAAAAAGTGTTTGTTGGAAAGTTCTTGAGAGGCATTAAACGGAGATCGTGCGTCTTGCAGAATATTGTCAGTCGTTTATTGAGTGACAGCTCCACAAGTGATTAGCTCAATGTGTCCCTGAGAAGTTCTTGATAGATTGCCAAGGCTATATCATAGCATCCTGCTTTAAATTTTGATTAAGTCCTTTTGCATAAATCTTCCCAAATCATATTCTTTTTACTGTTTTCTATAGTTTTTCTATATATATTAAAAGTTTAAGTTGCTAATCAGCCAGCCACATTGCGTCAAGCCAAAGGATTTAGTTATGCACATATGTTCAAGACAAGGCCAGCATAAGAATGAAGAAGAGAGGTGATTTACATAAACACAAATGAATGATTTCCTGTATGGGATTTTTCACACACAACACACATCATAGGGTCCAAAAATACTCTAAGCAGTTCAATACTGTTTTGTTGATGCTAGATGTCCGAGATGAGTTTAAGTTAATAGAAAGCCAAAATAAGCACATCCATTTGTCACATAAATGCCTGTAGAACAAACATCACTGATACTTTGGTGATATCAGTAGAAGACCATACCAGGCACCACTATATTATGCACAAGCTCTTCTTAGTGGTCAGTGAGTTTAGGTCTGACATTATAATATAAATGATGAGACCCAATAGAGGATATTTTGAGCATTACTCAGAGGGCAGGCCAGACACTGACAATAATGGTTGATTCAGTGAATAGTTGAGCTGAACCCGGGGGTCTTTTATCTGCTGTCTGCCTCTCATCTCGATCAAACAACACAAGCGCCCAAAACAAACATTCTCCTCTCAGGCGGGATGGGCGGCCTTCTGGGTCACCGCTCAGATGAAAACAACCTTGACACTCGCTGGTCCAAACACAGACAAGCACTCAACATGATTTATACAAAGACAACACTGGTTTAATAAACATGATACATACATATACATTGTTTTGTGTACAGCATAATGAACCCTGCATGAACACGACCAGTAAGGTAAGGTTTTCTTATTCTTCTTATTCTAAGCGTTTATAGACGCTGATATTTTATGTTTTTGTCCTGAACAGTTTAGGATCTTTTATTGTCATCTTCAGATGGTTATGATTTAGAGTAAGTTTATAATAAGTTTTAGCGGTAGTGTTAAATCAACATGGCTTGCAGTAAAGAAGAGAAAGGCAGAATTAAACAAACTATCACTACTCATCCATCCAAGGATTCTTTATTGTCATTTCTCCATGTCACGGAGAAATGAAATACTGTACTCAGGTCTCAGCACATACACAATGAGACACACCCTGACAGATAAATACAGCATTAAAGTGCAACATGACTAAGAGCATTTTAGTTTTACAGCAGTTCAGGAGATAGTGTGTTCATAATCCATATAGCATCAGAGTAGAAGCTGTTGTTGGCATTTTGAATGTTTTAGAGAAGACGTGGTGACCAAGTGAATGAATATTGAACTTAACTTTAAAGCACTTTCAGCACCTTGAAATCACTATAAGCTTTATATGTAAGCCATTATTATTATTAGGATTACATTTCATAGTGTGGTACATCTACAAAAAATATGACAAACCAGGTTGTGTCTTTTTTCTCTACTTACTCTAATTACTGGTGCTTTTTTGCTCTCTTATCTCAAGCAGCAGTGTCAGAAGGCCACCCTGATGTGTCCTCAATCTGCTAATACAGACAAGGACTTAGCACCCTTGTGTAAAGATGTGTATGTGCACTATACTTCATGTGGGTGACTGTCATCCTCTCGTCATGTCTCCAGGGTGCCTGATAAATTGAAGTCGCTCACATGATAAATTGGCTAAGGAAAACCTCACAAAACACTTAATAATCACTGCTAATTACTCCATTCATTAAGGCTTGATTAGGAGCTATAGAAGACATCTACATGGGAGCACAGTCAGCCATGCGTGCTGTCATGTGACCCAGATTTGAGTCACTTTACTTTGTAACTTTCTGAACTGACAGATCTAACAATGTGATAGTTTGTGAGGAGCAGTTTTCATGCAAATCCCAAAATGTTGTGTTAATAATAAAAAGCATCTTACAGAACAGGATATTTTGATGAGAAACTGAAAAGTAAGTATTCAGATGCAGAGACAATGTTGTATTGGAGGGAGAATGTTTAAAAATACATTTCAAATCAGACACATAGTACAACATTCATTAATCTAAATGTACACTTCACAGCACACACATTATGGGTATACCTTACCACTGTGTTGAGTTATTGCCATCTATCTAGAGAATCCAAATACTTATATATATGCACTTAAGTTATTGGTTTATCTAGAGAAAAATGTTTTCATGTCCTATCCACCTCCTAAATATATTCAGGTACACATCAAAAGTTCAGACAAAACTGGAAATATAATCCTAACATACTTTTTGGAATTGGGATTTGGGACCTTAATGGGCACTTTGGTTGTCATCGCTGCTTTGTTAACTCATTGGGCATGTACCAAAGCAAGTTACATTTAATGCATTTTTGTGTTTGGATAATGTGAAATCCCAAAAGTAAAAAGTGACACAACCGGTAAAAGTAAAACTCCTAATTCCACAAAAAAGATGAAGCGGCAGAGCTGATTATGACTTGAGTTGACTTTTTGGTTCATCATATTTTATAGTTACTGTGCAAACTCAAAAGAGGCTCTCATAATACAGGAGACTAGTCACTTGTGACACTGATATTCTACTGTTTGAAAATGACATTAGGGAAGTGTGAGATATGTTTGCAGTCAAAAGCCTCCAGCATAATGTTTACTTACTGGAGCACAAGCTTAGCTAACCCTGGCATTTCTGGCAAGCTAATGAGTGCTAATGTTTTAACACTATTGACTATTGGGTAATGGACTAGAATAGTGTTTCTCAAATTTTTTCAACCAAACTTTGGCATCAAGAAAGACTTGCAGACCATTCCCTATCAAGACAAAATTTAGGATTTCTGTAGTATTGAACAAAAGGTTATGGTCTCTGTTTGGTTACATTTTACTATTTTTTCACGCAGATGTCAAGTTAATATTGCACATAAACTTGCTCGGTGAGTGTTTACCCAAAGAGATCACTTATTTTTCTGGCTTGGTCACTTTATATTCAAAGTCTATGAAATATTTACTCAGGTAAGGTATGGGTTTAACAGTGCATTTTGAATTGATAAAGTTCCTGTCTCCACAATAATATCCATTCAGTATTTATGAGCTCTAGCCTTTCTGATACACAAGAGATTAGAGGTTTACTGTGGGGCTACAATAGGGCAATACACCTGTTTGCACTTTTTACATTATTAACAAGTGAACATATGAGAATAGTCATGATCCTGTGAAAAGCATGTTTATAAACAGCTCACATATACCCATAGGGGCATATATGCGAGGTCATCCACAGTATAAAATTAGTATTCCATAACATGAAATTCTCTCTTTGTAAAAACATCCATTTTTGCGCTCATTAAGTGCTGGCATTCTCAGTCATTTCAAAACAATAAACAAACCTTTCCCCAGAGCCATCCCTAACACTCAGATACGAGCGGAAATTGCTTATTTTTGGGTTGAAACTTTCCAAATTAATTTCCATGGAGTGAGGAAAACTTCTTCAGCCTCCAAGTGGACTTGGACACACTATAACCTTGAGCGATTACTGCATTTAGGGAATAGGGCAATATTTTTTAAAGTCAAAATATGTAGTTACTTTTGAGATAATTAATCATATAATAATGTAGCCAAATCCAACAACTTTGGACAGGGTACAGTTACAAACAAAGAGAAAGGTGCATAAATGTCACTCAATATTAGAACGCAGATGGTTTTCTGTGGTATTGAAAAGGTTTAAGGAAGATTCATCTTTAGCAAAAACCAAGAAATAAGAAAGATTCAATTTGTATTATGGTCAAATTTTGCAAGATGCCATGTATTGTGTACAGAAATTGTGTAATTACTACATTATAAAATACCATTTGTTTGCTTACTGGAGTACTACTAATAAAATGTGCCAATCAATCTCTACCACCTATAAATTTAGCATTTGAAGACGGGGAACTTCCCTATAGATTTATTTACTGATGTGCCGAATCAACATTGCACATTTCATCACCATATTTACTGTGGGTGTCCGTGACAACCTGACAGATTATCATTCAATAGGCTTATGAGGTTCATAATGCATGGGGAAGTTCAGGGCTGGATTATGCTGAGTTGACAGGAAAAATCCTTGAGAAGATAAGTGTCTTTGTAAGAATGCATTCAGATGAATCGTGGCTGTGGGATTATCCATACAGCAGCCGGCCCAGGAAAAACACTTCAAAACAATTAGCTGCTTCTTTTGGAAGGAACATAAACAGGGATGACAGGTATCACATAGTTATACAAGCTGCCTTCTTTTATGGAAAATAGATGCAAGAATCTTTTGATGATTTCACTTAACTTTTATACTATAGCTTTATGTCCAAGCCTCAAAAAGTAAACTTCTGATAAGTACACTAAAAAGGGCTTTATTTGTCATTATACAAATAACAAAATTACATAGGAGTTAGCCTGAGCAGCTGTGACTCAGCAGGTTGCCATTGTTGCCAGCATGTCTTCAGTGGTAGAGGAAACAGGGTCACACCGAGGGGGACCTATGCAGATACAGGGAGAACATACAAACTTCACACAGAAAGGCCCCGTTGTGCCCGGGACTTAAACCCAGGACCTTCTTGCCATTATGGTGCCAATGATATCCATATGAAAGAAGAGCTTAGGTATGAAGAAATATCTAAGTTGGCAGAATGATACTAACTCCAGCCACAAGGTGTCAGGATAGTTTTTAGAAATGTTTCCTTTCTTCCATAAAAATGACACAATTAAATATTTAAAATAAAATTGACACTTCAAGTATTTCCCCTTCAAATAATGTATTTTTTGTCTCCGTTCACCATTGTTGTTTATACAGATGCTACGTCTTCCATTTTACCTCACATAACTTTTGAACTAAAGAAACTGCCTACCATGTGCAAAGTAATCCCTGTGTGTTTATTGTATGATTGAACACTAATGGAGCTAAGATAAGGATGGATCTGTAACTGAATGATCCCCGACAGAAAATCTATGTTGTCTACACAGCAGACCCACAACTTAACACGCTATTTCTGAAACACAGTCAATCCCAATCTCATCCCAAACGCTTTCATCTGATTTCCTAAACACCCAATTAGCTAAAACCATATTCCCAAGACAGTATGCTATATGGCACTCTACAAAACACCTGACAGATGTTAATTGCTTGATTCCAAGAACACGAAATCGTTCATACAATTGTCAAATTTCTGCGCCTGGTGGTAGATGCATCAGAATGATTGCTTGATGAAGATAAGTGGCTTTAATTATTTACAAATCAAGACTATTACCCAATGAGATTTTATCTTGTGTCCCAGATAAGCATGTTGTGACAGAATTAAGCTGAGTTTTTTTTCTAGAAAGTCACACAAAGGCATTCGCATGGGAGACGGATTAGAAATGTGACCTTAAAACTGCTTTGTCTATGTGAGATATGTGACACCACTAATGCCCCCTTTTGTAAAGTGATATTAAAGAGACTCTCTGTAGCCATTAAGTTGTGACATTTTGCAGTTCCACACCTAACCTTCTTATTTGGACACCTACAGTATAGCCCTACAGGGACCTGTCATTGTCTTTTAAACAAAATCCCTAAAAGTAGCTGGGATAACGAGTCTGCTTATAGAACTTAGGGAACAAGATCCTATTTAGTGTGCATGGTGGCAGAAAGATTTGCCCTCCTGCCTAAACAAAGTAATCATGGGTATCGGGTATGAGTCTCAGGGGGAGTCTGCATGCCTTTCTTGTGTCATTGTGGGTTCCCGCCACACACTTTCCTTCTTTGAAGAGTTTTAATTGGTAAATCTAAATAAACTATAGAGTGCAGATTAAAAGACTTCAACATTGTGAGAATAGAGGCCAACATCTTCAGGGAGACCATTTCAGACTTTAGCTCTATAAAACTGAAACACTGCTTTGTCATGTCCTGGTTAAGACCTAGTTTCGTCCTGACTTTGGGCACCAGCAGAAGGTCTGTGCCTTTGATTTTTCACATGGGACCAACATGTCTGAGATGTACTTTGGTGCTTAGCCGTGGAAGGACTTTTACACTAACAGTACAGTACACATAGTATATTATGAATTTGTCATGTACTTTGAGGTAAAACTTCCAATATCCCTATAGTTTTCTGCTTGCCTCCACAACACAGGCCCTTGCAGCACTCTGTGAGCCTCTTCAACTCCCACAGTTGAGAGTTTTTTCTTAGTCAGCAGCAGCTCAGCCTTCCCTTTTATCTCACATTTACTTGTTGCATGTTTTGACCGGGCAGACAACATTGCTGGTGTTTTCTCTCTGCTTTCATCTCCTCTATGTGGGGCAGCTTGGTTTAATGAAGACACAATCAAAGTTGGAGAGAGACGGGCTGTTACTCTTTCTGTCCCAATGACAAATGAGATTGTCACTGTGTAAGATTTGTCGGCCATTTTGTCCAACTGGATGGTATCGATACTTTTGATGCCACCTGGGTGCATTTGTGATTCCCTGGACAAAGCAGCCAGCAGGGGGTGCAATTTTCTGATTTAAAATTTAGGGTTAAGTTTTCAATGTTAAAGTTGCACTACCTTATTTTGGGCAAAACAAAAAGAGTCTGCCTCTTCACTTTTCACTCTATTATGTCTTATAAGTACACGTACCAGAAAGGATGGAAGTGAATAAGGAACCATAGCCATACTTAGATTAATGAATGTTTTGAACAATCAGACCACTCCTGTCCATTGGAAGAGTGTGATTAGTTAAACAGTTGATTTCCTTGCTTTAAATTAAAAACCCACCGAGAGTCTCAAAGTCTCATTTTTTCTCAGATG
>JAVQKG010364961.1:0-11943 GCA_036025885.1 Hypseleotris bucephala | reverse complement strand
TAATTTGTTAATTAATCAATTATAGTTGATCGCAGAAGTACCAAACTCAATCTAGTTCAGCGTCTTCATCATATGTAACTATTCAGAAAGTTAGAAGAAAATGGGGCAAAAACTCTCTTAGCTATTGCATTTTCAATTTTAATCCTTAATTAATTCATTACTTAATTATTATTCATCCCAGAAATCCCCAAATCAATCCAGTTCGGCGTCTTTACTGTATCTGCAAAGTTAGAAAGTGATCCAGCAATTCGTTTTTGAGTTATCGCGTTCACACGGCCAATCTGCGGACTCGGACGAACATGATTCCATAATATCGCCGAACGCATTGCGTTCCGCCGATATAATTATGACAAAAGTTGAACTAAACCAAGTCCACACAACTGACTAAAACTTTGATATGATAAAATATAATAAAGTTGCACTTTTTTATTGGATTTGTAACTTGAGCTTTATATTAAAATGTTTATTATAAATGACTTCAGGGAACAGAAAACTAAATATATATTTTTTCAATCTGATCTATGCCGCCCCTTTATCTCACTCCATATTCATACAACATTTTAAAATATTCATAAAGATGTTCCTTGCTAAAAATAGATTGCCATTTTGACTTGTTTGCACCACATGGCCAAGTTGCATCGGCGTGTTGTAAAAAGGGACTAGACTAAGACTAGATACGGTTTGTTAGACATTGTTAAATTCCAGTGAAATTGTTCAACGGACCTTACATTTGTAGTTTTGTGCATTTCAGAGCTATTTTGTATTCGTATGCAGATAATAGTTTTGGCAAATGTTGCTTTTTGTCATTTAACCATCTCTTCATTGTAAAGTTTTCCTTCTAATTTTCTTGCATGCCCCATCTGTGTGCAGTTTAGTGTTATTGCTGACATCTGTTGTGTGCCTTGTCTTGCGGCAATGAGTTTTTGACCAACTGCAAATAAAAAACAACTGCAGCAATGTGGTATAAAATGATCGATCATGCAGCACATTAAGCGCCTCTCACGGTTACACGCAGTTACGCCTGGCCAGATGCTGACCCAATGACCCTGTAATGCGGACGTGTAAGATTAGGGTCAGTTTTGTGGTGGAAAAAATCTTCTATGTGGGAATGTTGGCTTACCTGATACGCAGCATATTGCATCCCCTAATAAACCGCTTACTGAAACCTGCAACTTCAATATGGTGAGGTGAGGCATAACACCTAGCTTTCAACTTAGATTATTTTAGACCGCTTTTCATATTCTCGCTTTCCACAGCCACAGAAACCTCCAAAGAGACATGCTTTTTCAGTAGAAGCGGAAATCAGAGCTGAAATTTGAGGTTTTCTGGCTGTGTGATGTTGTCTTCAAAACATATGGGACTTTGCGTTTCATCCCACCCCCAGTTGCAAACATACCTTCATCTCTCTTCTTCCTCTCCAACTCAAGGGGGAATCTTACCCATAATGCAGTGCGTGGTGGAAATTGCCCCATACTGAATACACAGCGCTGCTAAATTGGTGTGGAGCCCCGGGCAGGGAGCAGACCGGCCGCTGAAATATTCACAAAGCTTTATTAACGCTCGTACTCCTGATGGCACATGCACTGTGAGCACCATAACAGTTGCTGATAATCAGACTGAGAAACTGGACTGGATTTATAGACCATCGTTAGCTTTATGGATGGACAGACCAAACTATCCCAGACCCAGACCAGTCCGAGTCCAAGACCACATTAGTTTAAGACCAGACTGAACCAAGACTTTTAGGGTCCAAGACTGAGTCAAGACCTAGGCATTTACAGTTACAACAAAGTTTGTGTAATAGATAGCTTTTATGTTATAGTCACATCATTTTTATTTGCAAGTGGATTTTATAGTAACTCATTAGGATAGTATCAATTATTAATTTGTATTATTATCATATATTCAGAATCCAACTTCAGGGAGTAACAAGGCAGCTTCATGTCACAAACAAAATTGTTTGCAGAATTATAGCTTGGGTAAAATACCAGTTTGGGACATTGCTCTGATCTGTAATTTTACTGAATAGATGGTATTAAATTTATAAAGAACCATTGGATTGGATGTACAATTTGTAGTTGAAAAGGTTTTATAAAGAGAATGTTAACAGTATTCTTCTGTCTGATACAAAAAAATACAAAGGCAACAGAAATTGTGATAAATTAAAATTGTAGTTTCTGGCTATCTTCTGACTTCACCACTGGTCTTCATGTTACGGTTAAGGCTACATCACTACATGGATGCGTTCATGTGTGTGTGAGATAGGACTAAAAGACTACAGCAGCTGAACTGGGTCGTGGGTAATGTTTCCATGGTAACTACTGTGTGCCGGCCCCGGGGCCATCTTCCTCCTGCTCTCTCTCGCTCTATACTCTTCTTCACCTTTTTCTATGCATTGGTCTCTTTGCATACATTGATTCCTTGCTCTTGACTTTCCCTTCATTTCTGCAGCTGCTATTTTCAGCAAAAAGACATGCCTAATCATAATAAGCTTCTACCACAAATTGAATTTTTATTTTATTCCAAGCATATTTTCAGATTAGCAACAGTAGGAAATTACATGCTTAACAAGAAGGCTAATCCCGTAGTTGAATTTTCAGTTCAGCAGCAATTTATTAGGTACACCTGTTCAATTATTTAACACAAATAGATAAGCAGACAGTTGAATGACTTGGTGAAGTTGCATGAGATTGGGGAAAATAGGAGTTTAAGGTGACTTTATTCTTTTAAAACTTCTGGGATTTTACATAATCCGTCCACAGACAGAAAATAGTCCAAAAAGCAGAAAAGACTGAATGGCAGTTATGTGGACAAAAAAGCCAACATCTGTGAAGAACAAAATGCAGCTGGGGGTATGGCAGCATAACACCACACAGGAGTCACTTTATTAGCTCTAAGATCTGCCTAATAAAATGGACAGCACATGTATTTTTGACAAAAGCTTAGTCTATTCCCTTTTGTGATGCTGGGTGATGATCTACAACCATTTTCAGCCTAGCACATTGTCCTAAGTGATTTCCTCCAGTTGTAACCACTCCCATATTTCATAAATGGGGGCAACAGAGGCAGACAGGCGAGGCAGAGGTGGCCAGAAGCAGCCAAGTATAAAACCATGGGAGCGATGGGTCGGACTCTGACTGTCACCTAAATTCTCCTCTAATGAATAGTCCATTGATTTCCATTAGGGCCGGCTGGAGCTGACCACCGTCCCTGTCTGTTTCACATTAGCCAGGTTTAAAAGTGAGTCTGACTAACGGCCCCGGGCTCCGGATGTGAGGGCCCCGATCTCTTTAAACCTTAGACTGTGTGAATCTACATGGAGCCAGACACAGAGGCAGACAGCAGCAAATCCACCAAATATGAAAAATGTCAAAAGCGTGAAGTAAAGATTTGTAGGGCTGCAGTATATTATAGTTGAAGCACTTTTATGAATGGGCAAACAACATACATCACTCTTGTGTTACTGTGGATTCTCTTCAGATACTAAACCTTCTCACCATGCATGTGTTAGTGGAGAGAATGTGAGAGTGAATGGTTGTCTCTGTGTCCAGAGTGTATATTGCCTCAGAGACTAGATCTATCATTTTGAATTAGTTGGAGTTATAACAAGTAAATGTAAATATAGTAAATTCTCATCTGTTTCATGCTGACTTGGCTTGGAAAAATTGCTACTTCTGCTTCATTTGAGCAAAAGCAGAAAGTAATTAATACTGCACCTAAACACTAATTAATGGTAAATTATTAATGAGTACAATATAAAAACCAAAGTAGTACACCAATTTATCCTCACTCAAACATATCGAGAAAATCATTTAAGCCTGGTCCTGTCATTACCTCTGTATTGACCCCTGACCACTGTCCCATTTGGCTCCCTCAGCCTCATCATCTGCACCTCTCTGTCAGCCCGCTCTCTTTATTAACATTAATAGGATTTGGATCCATTATGCAACGATCCCCCGCTCAGTTACGCAATGCATCGTCTTCATCAGCAGCAAAAACAGCATCTTCAAATCACCACTCAAGTAACAGTCCTCAATGTGTCAACCGTAAGAAGTGCTTTTTGAAAACACTCAAATCCATTTAATTGGCGGTAAACTGTAGCTTCTCCTCCAGGCTGTGATGCTATCGATGTTTCCCCCCAGGACAATGAAATCAATCTGAGCTTTTAGAGGTGTCAATAGTGAGTGTCCATAGTGTGAAACCAGAGATGCTGCTAACTAGTGCAGTCTACAAGCAGGCAATATACTGTTGGAAAAGTAGGGCTGTACACTATAGTGCAAAATTAACGTAGCAAACATCAACCCAAGTATCCAAAAGACAAAATGTATTAAAGGTGTAGTTTCCTGAAATAAAAAGTTAAAACAAAAAAAGTGCTTAAAATTGACTCCTGACCCTGTTGATGATGTAAAGTAGGTCATCTAGAGGCCAGGTGAAAGTGGTAACTCACAAAGTCTGATTTGATGTTGCTGTACAGGACAGAAGACTCAAGTAAAATAGTAATTATGACAGATTACCGACTTGACATCATAGAAGAGGATCAGATAAAGCATTTTTAACCAATATTTTTGTTATAATTGTAAACTTCTGGACTACACCTATTAGTATTTTATTTTTAAGCTTTGTATCACAGATGTGTGGTTTTATAGCACGGTACAATATGCCCGTCGGAGTCAATGTCCGCACCATGAGCCTAATATTTTCTGTCAAAGGGTCTAAGCTAGCGTTTGTGTGTTTACACCTGTCACACACACTCCCGTCTCCCGTTGCACCGTGACTGGCACTAAGTGTGTGTTATGTACTAATGGCCTCGTATCACTTCAGAAGACCTACACGTCAAAGTACATCATATCAAACGCACCCCTTCAAACAACAAATCAGTGAAAAAGGAACCACTAACAGAGATACCAATTGGAACGGGTTGTCATGGAAACAGCACAGAAGTGGCACACAAGACAGTTCGTTTGTCTTTTTTCCTTTTTTTTTTTTGCAAACTAACTTCCTGCTTTGCTTGGAGGAGCTATTTTTAAACAAAGCCGTTATATAAGATGCAACGCTCGTTCTCAATACAATATTAAGTTTTTGTCCTTTTGTTGGTTTTTACTCTCAGTTCTGTGGTGGAGCAGTGTCCATGGTTCTTGCAGCTCATAAATTAGACAGTTAAAGGGAAAAATTACTAATTCATCACTGAGTTAGTTTAGGCTCAAAATTTAAATTACACCCACAAGCCACTTTATTGGGTTGACTTATTAGTTACAATCACATCAAACAGCATTAACCCAGTGGGTGTGCACATACTGTATGTGTGACAATCAATCAACTTTGAACATGGCAAGGATGCGTTATGAAAAATTATCAAATATCCAGTGAGTGACAGTTGTTGTGAAGCAGGTGGGCTACTGAAGCAGAAGACCACACACGCAGTACTATTTATTAGTAGTTACAAGAACTACCTAATAAAGTGGCCATCAAATGAACTTTTTCAAACCACCCGTGATTTTGTAATGCTCACCAGTGCAGTGTTCTACTTGAGTACACTGATGAAAACAATGATGCTTCATGTATTCAGGCTCGGGTGGTGATGACTTATTCATTGGACAGGGTAACGGGGAACGTACCAAACTTGATGTTCCTTTAAAGTCATGAGAGAGACGCTGCGTTTGAAAGTGGTATGTAAAATTCAGCACTCCCAGCTGAGCCCAGGCACTCTGTGTGTGAGAAATGCTATGATTAGACTGTGGACGCGGCTGTCAGGGAGAAGCTTGTTCCACTCATGTACACTCTCTGTCAAGCCCTCTCAAGTTACTGTAGAGGCTGTAGAAATGAACAGGGCCAAAACAGGTCTGAAAGTAACATCAAAAGAGGAAGGAGCAAAGATGGAGGGTTGCACCAAGTGTCATCAGCAGCATGAAGTCAGTGTGTAGCATCACATAAAAGCAATCTCTGCTGTTATAAATTATATGAGGTGTTAAAAGGAAGAGGCTTTGTATTGTTGTCAACCTTTCTGCAGCAAATGTTGTTCCAACAGTGAGAAGCATGACTAGCAGTTCATTCTTCAGACTCGGGTTAGCTGTCACACAATCTTTCATGGACTCTGTATGACTCTCTTTGACTTTCTCAGACCATCCAAAAACATGCACGTTTTGGTTTGCCCATAGGGAGTGAATGCGAGAGTGCATTTGTCTATCTGCATCTACATCTCTGTGTCAGTACAATGTTTTTTAATGTCAGAAAGCAATACAAAGATGTCATAATGAGTTTTCATAATATATTGTATGCCAGGATGAAACACTATTTTATTTTTGCTCAGTTGAACATTGACATTTCTACTTTGATCGATGCTGAAGCTTAGAGACAAGACATTTCACTACAAAGAATTAAAACAAATGAACTAGTATAACTAATCTTTCTCTTTGCCCCTCTACAGGATGTTTCGAGTGCTGTATCAAGTGTCTGGGAGGAGTGCCCTACGCCTCTCTGGTGGCCACTATTCTGTGTTTTTCGGGAGTGGCTCTGTTCTGTGGATGTGGACATGTGGCCCTGACCGGGACCCTGACCATGCTGGAGACACACTTTTCCAGAGTGTCCAGTGACCATGAGACCCTCACTCTGGTGTAAGTATTGCCTACCATCAACACTAGATGTAGATGGCCATAGATATAGACTTGGATTTTAACAAAAGGTTACATCTCTGTCACACTACAATGAAGAAATATAAAAACAGAGCAGTTTCAAACTAAATTGCACTTGCACT
The DNA here is from genome assembly GCA_036025885.1 of Hypseleotris bucephala. NCBI lineage: Eukaryota > Metazoa > Chordata > Actinopteri > Gobiiformes > Eleotridae > Hypseleotris > Hypseleotris bucephala. Next base: position 5,192 of record JAVQKG010364961.1, on the reverse strand, counting down.
CAGTTTTATTGAATACACAACTAAAATACAACCTATGCCTGAGAAAATCCCCTTATTCCTATTTACAAAACTTCTTCCCTGCTCTTACACTTCTGATACAACCGCACAAGGACAAGGACACCTCCAGTTGATCCCTGGTTCAGTCCAACACCATCCTTTGTTATAAAACTACAATGGAAGCATAGCCAGACCAGACTTGAATGTTCAATACTCACGCTGTAAATGCATTGAATCACTGTATATTTTTCTGTTGCGTTCAGAATCCAGATCTTTCAGTACATCATCTATGGCATTGCATCTTTCTTCTTCGTCTACGCCATCCTGCTGCTGGGCGAGGGCTTCTACACCACCGCCGCCATCAAGAAGGAGCTGCAGAGTGACTTCAAGACCACTGTGTGCGGACGCTGCATCACTGCCTTTGTATGTACACACTCATACTACTACAGTCAGTCACACACCAAACAAACCCCTGCAAATTACACTTATTCAAGTTTACTTTTCTGTTTACAAGCACAAAACAATTAACATTCTGTATCCATTTTAGAGCTAGGCTCTAGAGCTAGTTAGGCCAGAGCTCTCACGGAGCCAAGAGGCCTCTTGTTTTAGACTTGATATTTACAGTTATACAAGTAAGGATTTTTGTAATGTTTTTCCCCAGTGCTCAAGAATTAACTTTTTAATTATTTGGCTTTTTTATTTTACTTTGAGTTTTTGTTAAGCCAAAACTTTAATGTCAAATAAAAAATACAGTGATTTTTTTTCATGGCATCATCCCCTAATTAAATTACAAATTCATTGTGATATATTTTTTTTAAATACAAGATACAGATTAATACTGACTGCCTCACTCCCCGAAGGCTAGCTTTGGCACAGTTTGTCCTTTTGGCTTGATTACCCCAATTCCAGCACACGTCCAGTAAGATCAGTTGAAACATGAGCTGAGTGAGTGTTTACATTGGTGAATTTATTTCTTTGAAAAGGCCTCTCACTCCTTCATCCTTTCTCCAGTTCATGTTCCTGACTTACATCCTGTTCCTGGCCTTCCTCGCCATCACCGGCTTCACAGCGATCCCAGTGTTTCTGTTCTTCAACATGTGGACCACCTGCTCCGCCATGAAGAACCCTGACACTAACATCACCAACCCGGATGATATCTGTGTGGATGTCAGGCAGTACGGTAAGAGAGAGTGAACATGAGGAAGGCATCTAGGGATTTGATACATAGTAGATACAGCCAGTTTGAAGAAAAGTGAAGGTGTCAGCCTTGGGGTGCCTCACAATTCCATAAGGAGCCATATATGCTCACAATACTGATAATATTAAAATATGGCCCTTCTGCAATTCAATCAATGTGTGTTTTTAGTAAATGTAATAATTAGAACCGTGAATACTCACAAACAAGTCTGCTTTCTCAAAATAAGAAACTATTTTTTTATTTTATTTTATTTTATTTTCTCTAAAATATACAAAATATTTTTAATTCTGATATATTGATACAGCATCCAGTATCACCAGAAAAATGTATTACAGAATATTACAATATAAATATTTTGTCCCACTGATAGTTCAAACTATTGCCTGTCAGATCACCTTTTTGTGACCCTCAGGTTTACCTCTCATTTGTCCCAAATTGTCTTTTCACTGCATTCAACTACAGAATCCAACTAAAAGAAAGCATTCAATGTTTAACAAGATTGAAGGTGTAATATAGAAGGACACTGAGTGAAATAACCTGCCAAAACATACTGTACGGCCGAAGAGGACTTTAGTTAAATCACCTTGAGTGGCCCTCCTCAGTATTGATTTTTGACAATGTGGTCCTCAGTGAGTTTTGCCAGAAGGGTTGAACTTTACTCAATTTTCAAGGCAATTTATCATTTTATTATTTTCTCATTAGGATTAGTGGTTGTGACTGTAGCTATGTGATCCATATCAATATACATAAAATGAATGTTGAGAGGTTGTTAACGACATTTTGTGATTATAGTCATTTGAAGTAGAGAAAAAAAGAGAGAGAGCATGCATAGGGTAGCATCCTTTATTTATGAACTACAACAATAAGGTACTGTAACCACATAAAAATCACAATCTGAAAATAGCTTTGTTTTGTCTGTGGTGTGCATTAATTCTCGCTGTTATAAAATACACTTGTAAAGCTTAATAGTGTAATACATTACGCAAATCGTTTGTTTATGAATTGCTCTTAGTGTAATGCAGCGCTCTCTGAGTGCTCCATAATGAACTACTATATTTGAACTGTGCCTCAGATGAATTATTGAGGCTTATTTAATTTTAAATGAGGATTTCTATTTTAAACACTAACTTCTATCCTTTGGTTTATCCACACAACCAATGGCAGAGAGATGCTTCTGAGCCAATCATATGCTTCTAGTCAGAGGAATTATTCTTTGAAAACAGTTTTTCAGTGCTCAAAAGACATATATGGCTTAGGTAATTTCAGGTCAGCGTGCATTGATGGTACTATTGATTAAAAACAACATTTTCATTATAAATGAAACTCTTGAAACTTCCAGATGAAGATCAAACCATAAATCATGATGAAAAAACAATTGAAGCTTTTGAGCCTGTTAGATTTGAAGTAGAAGATCACAAGAGAAATTCCCATCAAAGCAAAACCCCCATCATCATCATAAAACACACCGATGGAGCAGCTTTAGGACAAAAATAGATGATTTAAAATGACATATTCCATACATAGGTCAAATAATACATTTAGATTAAATGGATTCTGATTGGATCTGTGTAGGACCTCCTGTGATTGCAGATCAGTCAGAATGCTTAATGTACAGTAAGTGACCCACATTTGAAGGACAGCTGGCCCACGCACAAACTAGGATGAGGCGCACATATGCTTTGTTGGCAGACCCGCTCAATGACATGAAATAAAATATTAACCCCAATTACTGGCACCAAAATGATGATCAGCAGTTAAGGGACAAGCAGAGCTTACCCGATTTACAGTGAATTCAAACAATGTACAAAGTGTGCAGTGAAAAATGTGAACCAAAAAGATAATAGCTTGTCTTTAAAATAATAACACAATTTCAGTTTTAGTGCATTTTCACTTCTGCTATCAGTGTCTTTTTACTCTGAAATCACTATACAGTTTTTTGGTACACCCCTAGCTTGCTGTTTTCCGAGACCTGTTCCCTTTCATCTTTACCCATAATGCATCAGGGCCCTTTTGAAAGCCTTTGTGTGTGAGTAATGTTTCCATATGTGTGATCCGACAGGTTTTATTCCCTGGAACGCCACACCGGGAAAAGCCTGTGGAGCCACTCTGGGAGAGATCTGTAACACCAGTGAGGTGAGAGGCAGTGCCCTGAGCTTCACTCTCCTCAAGTGTCTTCTTCTTTAAAGTCTATTTGTGTTTTCTTCACAGTTCTACCTGTCCTACCACCTCTACATCGTGGCGTTGGCCGGAGCTGGTGCCACCGTCATCTCTTTGGTAAGCCCCTCCCTCTGTGCCTCTGATAATGTGCTGCTCAGAATATGCTCATCGTCACCATAGCAACCCTGCCTCTCACGTTCGTCAGTGGGAGTGAGGAGACAGGGAGGGTCAGCTTTACTCTGTGTGGAAGAGGGAGCTGGTTTACTGACAGAAACACACAATATGGGATCACTTTGAGCTTTGAGCTTCACTGGATATTTATTCCCTTTTTATTCCCTTACAACTGCAAGTAAAACAGTATACGTCCCATTTTTATATAGGCTACTGTATATTCAGACATGGTGATAGTGCCATCTGGTGGACACTTACTAATATAATTCAGATAGCAGGACAACTTGTGTGCTGTGACTTTATTTGATGAAGAAGTCCTCTGTGTGTGTTTCAGATCCACTACCTGATGATCCTGGCGGCTAACTGGGCCTATCTAAAGAGTGCTGTGTCCACACACGAGTACCAGGACATAAAGACCAAGGATGACCAGGATCTGGAGGCTGAGGCGAGGTCCAAAGAGGGCCAGAACTCCTCCTCCTACTCATAAAGAGCAGGCTGTCTCTCCAGCACCATCATCTCCCCCACACCACCCTCCCTCCACACCAAGCACCACTCCCACCCCTCCCTAACACAAACGTCGGCCATGTTTGGCAGGCCCCCACCTCCTGATTCTCCATCCTGTTCCCTTCCCAGCTCCGCCTGAGGGCCCGGCCCGCAGCAGAAGGGAGGAGGATCGAGGATCATGAGAAAGGCAGGTCCAAACAGAGGTAGATGCTTCAGAACGAGAGCTCACTCTGGTTTCACTCAGATATGTGTACCGGTGCCTGTACTATGGTACCTGTATGTGTTTTAGTTGACGTATACAGTACCAGTGTACAGTGAGTGTGGTACCATGGGTTCAGAAGCGTCTCCTCCAGAGCCTGAACGTGGCCCGGCTGTGATGGCCCCGCGTCCTGAGCCAGCACAGCCTCTGACTCACAGCTGTAATAAAAACATTCTTCACTGTCTGCTTCAGCCACAGGGAGCCAGGCAGAGACCTACATCCTCCGTTTTTTTTGGTGTTTTATATGCATATATATATAAATATATGAATATATTGTGCGAATGTGTACGAATGTTGTTGTTTTTTTAATACTCTGAGTATGCCAGGTTCTATTATGATCTTTCTTCTGCTCCTTTACTTTCTTCTTCGTGTTTAAACTTTGATTGCTACGCTTGATTCATTGTTGCACTATTTATGAAAAAATAAGGGAGACTGAAACCCCTCTAAATCCAGAGCACCATGGGCCCTCTCTGATTGGATCGAGGATTACTGTGCATTTACACTATGGGAGTTTTTACACTAATCAGAGTTGTAGCACTTCTATCATACAGTGGCATTTTGGTAAACGCTAAGCTGTAGCTTCATATCCATCTCAAAGACATAAAACCAAGATGTCAGCGCCTGTATGTTGTTACACTCATCACCAACGGCAGCAACAGAAGCGGTCTGTGACACCAAGACACACACCTCAGGAATCAACCCAAATCTGACCTTCCTTTACTTTCTCCTCAGAGCTACACCACTGTCACATGATTATTACGGTGTGCATAATAAAACCTGCCATTTTCTAAACTGTGCTCCTAACGTTCACATGTAAATAAATCACCCTAAAAGATCTCCTTCCTCCCTAACAGAGAGAACACAATCAATGTTATGCCATGCTTTTCTTCTGTTGTTTTTCACAAA
>JAVQKG010364903.1:0-16448 GCA_036025885.1 Hypseleotris bucephala | reverse complement strand
CTCCCACTCAGGAATAGGATATATAATTGGAACTTTTCCCAGTCAACTTTTAGAATTGATAAGGGCTCTTGGATAAGAGCCGAAACGTCTTCAACTCAAAACCCAAGTCCAGATGACAGATTTAAATCTTCTTCAACTTTCACAAGCCTTTAACTTTGGTGCTTGATGAAAAGCAGAATAGGGAATTACCACCTAATAATAGAAAAAAAGTTAGAATCCTTCTAGGCTGATGGAAAATAGAAGTTGCAATAATGAAGTGAAATTAATACATACTTGAGAAAAGAGCAAACAGCAATACAATGGTTTGAAATAAGTTCTTCCTATACTTTTTGCATTTATTCAAACATTTATTAATCTGTTTTTATGGGTTGTGCATAAAACATACTTAGAGTCAAGTGCAGCCCCCTCCGCCTCCACCACTCGTCTGGTCAGCTCTTTGGAGATCTGCAGAGCCTCCGCCCGCTGCATGTCTGTCATGGTGCAGAAAGACGCCACACGTTGATCTAGACAACACATATAGGTCAACAGGTTAGAAACTATGCAAACAAGAAATACTGCATCAACTATCACAAAATAGAAGAGTTAATATAGTAGATGCATATTCTTGCATGCACATATTGTGTGCCTTGTCCATGCTTAGAAGGAAAAAAATGTGTAAAAGGACCCTATTATGCTAACTCCATGTACTAACTTGAGAAATCCTGTATGTTGAGGCGCTACCTTTTGAAAGATTTTAAATATAAAAGACCTCATTACGATGTGAACTAATAACTGTATCATTTAAAACAATTGTCAAAATGCATAATATGGCCCCTTTAGGAGTTCGACAAAGTTTTTCTTTACTAGGACACATGTTAGAGGACAAGGAAGAACAAGGTGAAAATAAAGCATTTTGTTAACAGTTGCAGATACAAAAGGAGTTCCCCAGGGTTCCGTTGCAGTGCCCTTTGAGTTTGCACTGACAGATGTTTGACTCATAATGGTCTGGATCCCACAGCGCTGCAAGGCAGAAGTCACGCTTTATTTTACAATTTCAGGCCCTTAAGCTCATCCAAAGCCCCATAGAAAACCCAAACTTAGAGCTTCTCACTTGGGGACGAGGCTTAGTTAGAGGCTATGTTTTCTGTTTTAGACATCCACTCTGTCTGAATCGCGTCTCCTGGTCTGACACTACAGATACATGGATTTGCATATTCATAGAAAAGATTAAGGAAACCCTTCCATTAATTTAGCCCCAAATGAAAGCTAATCCACTCCAAGACAAAAAGATGATAGAACAGCCGAGAGCGGGATGTTCGGGTGGGACAGGAGAGAAGCTTTATTAACATATGAATGAACATTTTTGCTCATATTCTGCATCAAGAAGATTAAAGACTTCAAGGGAAAGCGGTGATGGTAAAACAGCTTGTCATTTTTAGTTTTATATGACATGCTGCCCTGCTTTGCTGGACAAACACTTGACATGAAAGATTATGTTGTCATAAAAACAACAATCTGTGCGAGTGATAATCTTAGTGTATTCACAACGGAGCATTAAAAGTTAGCAACAAAGAGCTTAGCAGAGATTGCACTGGTTTATAATTTCATCTAGGGCTGGACAATATTGTTTGAACCACAGACAATTCAATGTTATGGATAGATACAAGGTTCTGGATTCACTGGTAAGAACTCGGCTTATATCAACCAGGAGTAAACTAGTACTAATTCGATCTAGACCAAGGATTCAAATTTTATTTTTTATTTGTTCCTAAAAACTCTAAATTTCAGTCTAAATTTCAGCCTAGCCATATTTCAATCTATTTATACTTCTACAACTTAGGATGAGCTTCTGGTTGGTACTTCAACTCGTCTCTTTGCGATTAAACAGTCTCCAAGGAATCACATGACCTTGATCGTAAATTCTAAAAACACTTTAATTCTCCGGCAAATATCTTTCTCTCGCGGCTCTAAACTACGCTGCTTAAGCACACATGGCACACACACAGGCAGCCCGGAGCCACTTTCTGCTTGGCAACAATGCTCCAGTTTACACAGCGCTTTCTGGGCAAGCCCGGCTGCCGTGACAACTGCTTTTCTGCTGCCAGATAGGCTCAGCATCTCTCCACCAATTTTACTCCCGTTAAATAATCACGCAGGAATGATCCGCTTCAGAAAATATATGTGTATTAGAGAAGCAACCATTTGGAGCACTCATTAATTATGACAAATGAATGGTCACATGCTACACTGCCTGCTTAAGGGTCTCTAGGGTCAAGTGGAGTTCAAATGGAAAAAAGCTTGCGGCGTGATAGGGCTTCCGTGATACAGTATATATGGAAGTGTGAGAGTGATCGAGAAGCAAAAAGTGCTTATAGCAAATCAGCAACAAAAAGCAATGATGCTAACCATGATGTGGTAGACACTTGATAATGATTACTTAATGTAAAAATATAGAATGGTTGGGTGAAAAGAACACTTACTTCGGGTCACAACTGCATTGTCTGAGAAGAGACAGAAATACCTAAATTACTATATCTTTGTATATCAAGTACTAGCAAATCACATTATAATATTTCTATACAAACAAGGGCATACTTTTTAGACAAACAAACAAAAAACAAGAAACTGCAACTATCAAAAGCTCAGAAGTATAAAAAACACTTGAAGATCTTTCCCATGTGATGTCTCAGTGAGTTAACAGCGCCTGAATAGTCTCCATGTCTGCATTGAGAGCAAATGCAATCACAATGGGGGCTTGGAGCACAGGCGCAAAAAGCAAAAGGATTCCCCAAAGTCCCACCGCTAAAGCTAGCATCTCCTCCAGCAGCACTTAGAGGTAGAAACACAAACGCACACAAACCAATGCATTCAAGCAAGAAGAGCTCAGGAACTATAAAAGGGGCATACAGACAGAAACACGCTAAGCAGTTGGGATGGGGAGAGTTAGTTAAGGAGGAAGAGGGGGTTTATGTAAGGCCCAAGCAGCTGCAGCCAGACTGGTTACCTTCGAAGGCTCGGGCTGCATCGACCAGGTGAGTCCAGTCCAGGCCCGAAACAGGATCTGGGAGGGGCATGAGGCCTGGGTCGCTGAACTTGGAGCGGTCCGCCAAAGAGCCATCAGAAAACCAAAACTCATCTGCAGAGACACGCAGCCTGTCAGTGTCCACGCCTGCTTTAAGTATATTGGGCTAAAGTGGATTACTGGTTTCCATCAGACTGGGACAGGGGTTTGGAAAGGTGTAAAGAGGTGTAAAGGAGCAAAGACATTTACTTAACTTGATATGTTATATGTGCTATAACTTATTTACAGTTAAACCGACAATATGGCCACACAGACGAGAGCTGCAAATCTGAAGCCAGAAGGAATAGTAAAAGAAATGGTATCACAATATAATAAATCTTACATTACTTGATATTATTTAGTGGTTAAAATTGATGAGATCTATTAAATTTGAGAAAAATACAGCGAAAGGTAAACAACTATAGCTCAAAATGATTATAGTCATATATTTAGGAGATAAGAGCTTATTAATCAATTATAATGTGTTTATTATCTATTGAATACATTTAAAAGCTAAACATAATATAGACCTAACATGCCAAAACAAAACATCAGAACTTGCCTCTATATGTACAGTTTCTATTTTTTCATAATTTCCATTCCAAATCAAACCACAAAAAGTAACCTACACCACACTAAATATCAGTCCACTGTCCATCAATAATGCCTTTATTACCCTGTCTGTGCATCTTGAAAGACAGGATCAAATAAATAAGGATTGGTATTAGACATTTGGACAGAAAAGTAGACAGAGCTTGAGGTGCTACTGACACGCTCCTTTTCAATTTACACTGGAGCCTCACTGTTTACTGAATTGAACCGTTTCATCAGAGGAATAGAGGCCCAGAATTCCCTGTATCCCCTACTAGACAACCAGGAATCCATCAGGTTGACAGGCAGACGAGAGTAAGGAGAGAACCGTCTTTCCAAAAGCCATTTTCTATCCTAATGACAGCAGTCGGCGGCGATTGAGGACAGCTATGAAATGGGACAGCCATGGGAGGCAGGCAGGGACAGACAAGTGAATGAAACGTTATGTATGACAGACACTGTGACAATTCTGATGGAAAAATAGGCATGTTGAAGTCATAGATCCAGGCAGGACACATCACATCTCTGCTATGGCTAATACATATTCAGTAGGTGCTGTGAGAATAGAAGAGCCAGCATTGACAGGTGTCTGCCTAATGTGTGAACCCACAAGAAAGAAATGTACTACAAAAAACCTATAGAATTATGCTAATATTTGTTTTATATGTCGTCCCAACCATTTCCTCCTTCTGCTAATATTCATGTCTTTTCGCTTGTTTAAGGGCGTAGTAGGTAGCTGTAGCCTATCCAAGCAACTATGGACCTTGGTGGGCCCTAGGTGGGCCAGTTACACATAACAATTGTCTATGCACCGAAAAAAAATATTGTATACATGGACCCAACTATTTCTTACCTATTGTCTAATTTAATACATTCATCTACTTCTGCTTATAGAAGTACTGTATTCTGTTTGAGGTTTTTCATCTGATGCAGCTGATGCAGCTGTTGCAGCTGTTTCAAAGTTGTACAATGGCTGTTGCAATGCACCAATTAATAAAAGAAAATAAATTTTAAAAAAAGTCTGGTCATTTGGAGTGGAATCCTGCATCAAACCTTTATGTAGAGGGTGTCCTTTTTCAAGTTTGGACTCTGCACTTTAAATAAAACTTGACAATGGCCAGTTACACAGATAGCCAATCTTTACTAATAATTGTGATTCGTTAACGCCCCACCAGTTTTATGACTTTATAATCAATCTTGATGACCAGTGAGATGCAGAGCTGAGATATACACTGACAGTTAAGATGTTGAGTCCTTAGTAGTTGCAATGGGCATATTTCTACTGTGGCTAATGCATATTCAGTGGGTTATATGACTAGAACAGGGGTGCCAGCTTTGACAGGTGTCTGCTTAATGCACAGGCACCCACAGGCCCCTTGTAACTTGCACAGCGTCTTACCCTCCTCCAATTAGCTGGCTATATCGAGGAGTGTGGTTGAAGTGTGCACCAGTCGTCCTAATGATATCGGTGGGGACTCGAGTGGCTCTTCAACTTAGTGTCTATATTCTGGCTCTTATCTAGCGCCGCACAAGAGGAACGATAATCCCAAAGCCAAATGCAGAATAAGTCAACACTATTGTTTATCATTTTAATATGCCAATTTGGAGCTGTCAGATAGTGTAAACATTTTAGGGGCGGTATTCTTTGGAGCTACTGGATTCCTGCATTGTGTTGTCCTAAAGCTGATCCGCCGGGTTATTTTAAAGTGGCCCTTTTATGCTAACATGATTTTTTGTGGGATTTCTACCATGATATAATGTTGTTATACGGAGTTGAATTTGTATACATGTTTGAGTAACCCTGAATCCAGAGGCACTGACATTCTGAGGGGCTGAAAACACTTTCAAGGCAGATACGTTCTATTGTATGCCTTGCCAGTGTTAGTGAAGTGGGTGTGGTCAAAAGGGGGTAAACATGCACCCAATGTGAGCTTAGTTATAAGTTCTACAATGTGATTTGCTAGAAACGTTATTAAAAGCATAACATGGCATTTTTAACAGTACTTACTCCTCAAGTTGGAGGCTCCCTGGTTGTGGACCATGCGAGGAGGCAGGGTGCAGTGGTAGGGTGGGGTGGTGCTGAAGAGAATGTCATTAGGCATGGCTTGGTCTAACATGGAGCTGTGTGAGCTGGCGTAGGACGAGCACTTCCTGTTACTGCACACACTCTCGTCTGACAGTGTCCGGTACAAAGAGCGACGAGGTGACAGGCTGCCCATCGCTGACACCTGGAGAAGACAGGGAGAAACGCATAGAGTCAAAACAGGGCTTAGTGAAGAGCAGTGGTTCCCAAATGGAGGTTGACATCCCACTGGTGGCATTCAGGCAAGATACTGTATATCTGTACATTTTATGGTTCAGAGTGGGTTTAATATGGTCCTGATTTTGTTCCAGTTTAGTCCTGATTTAGATCTCATAATGATCTAATTTTCTCATGGTTTAGTTCTGTATTAAATTTGATTTTGCCTAGGATTAAACTAAATTCCTTGTTTAGGCTTGGTTTAGTTGTAGTCTAGTCTTATTTTATTCTTAATTAGGATGGCTGTACATTTCGTGTATACAAACAATAAACAAAGTCAAAACAACAAACACAGTTACTAGAAAATTCACACACATACAAAAGAACTGTCCAGGACATCCCCTGTCCTTAGACCAAAAAAGTGCCAAGTGATAGAGGGATCCACTCCCAGGTCGCACAGTCTATAGATGTGTCCAGGACCGATTAATGTAGTCCTTATGCTAAGTCCGTATGGCTCTACTTTCTACAGGCACTTGGTGTGAAAACTGTAGGAATTACTGGTATGGAGCTTATTGACCTACTTATGAAGAACTTGTGGCTGTCTGCACTTTTCGCTGCGTGTGCTTAGTCTTTGCTCAGTGGGCTTACACGAGCGGGCAGCTGGGTGGGTGAGACGAGAACATCAGGCTTCAATGACAGGAATCAATTACAGCGTTAGCTCAGAGGAAACTACAGATGGATCAGGCACAGCTGGAAATCGTCTGACAGAGCGGGACATGAGCGGGAGAAAGAGCGGGCGAGGTCTGTGCAGGTGGTGACAGAGGTCAGGGAGCTGTGGCCATTGAGCCTAATGTGAGAGACACACGAGTACTGCCTCAAGTGATACAACCAGTGTGGGTATTATTTCTGGTCAGCTCACTGTATAAACACAAGTATGATACGCATCCAGCTTGTTGCAGTGGCCTCAGAATACTCCAAAGGAAAAAAATAATGGCCTCTATTGTGTCTGAGAGCAGGGTATTAGAAAGCATTAATTCACAAACTAAGATTGGTAGATTGTTTCCATTTTATACCACCGAATTCAAAGTGATTTGTTATTGTGGTTTTGATGGAGAAGACTAGTTAAAAAGAGGAAAGTCATATTTTGTAACTGGAAGGTAGAAAAAATAAAATGCTTTAGCCAAGATGTCCGAAAGCATTTATCTTCATCGTTTACATCGTTAATTTAGCACTGCAATTATTTTCACGTTAAGCCTATGAACAGTTACCTTCTCCAAACCAGGATGTGAAGCAAGTGCCAGTAAACATGCTTAAGTAAATCTTCTGTGACTATTTTTAGGTACAGTGAAATAAATATGTAGCTATATCTTTGACTAATGCCCTCTGTGTGATATACTGTAATTACACAGGTCACCAACGCAACAGATACTATGGTTTCTTAATCCCGGACAAAGTTTTGACAGAAGCGCTCCCAGTTTAAACACGCAAAACCTCAGAGACCAATTCACTCTGTCACTGTCCCGTTTTGCTTACATAAATATTGCAGAAAATGACTTCAAAAGTGACCACAAATGATACGCACCACAGTTCGACAGATGGCTAAATGTCTGCCTATGGCTTTCCAGCTGCAACCAGCACAAGACCGGTATCACCCACAACCACAGGCCAACACCCTTCCATCTCCATTTCAAAGACACAAAGTCCCACGGTGACAATTTAACAAACATATGTCTTTAAAGCATGCGATACAGTTGAACTCAAAAGGAGTTTTCACTTAACAAAGTTGTCTCTTATTGCCAGTTTTCCCACCCAGCTTTATGAGATTAGACCCCATACGGTTTGCACACTCATAAAAAAATATGTACTTTCTGAAATAAAGCAGAAATAGCAGAGATTTAAATGTACTATAAAATGAAACGCAGCAAATGAAAGTTGATGTTTTTCTTGAAGCTTCATATCTTTTTATTGTCAACAGAAGCAAGGGAAAAATATGCTGCACACAATCAATGCAGAAAATAAGACATTATCAAACCTACACATGCACTAACTTGAGGCCACTTTATTATTTACAATCTACAGTGTATATCTAATAAAGTGGTTTCTAGGGATCACAAACCAGTCTGTTCACTCTCCTATGACAATCAACAAGGAATTTTCACGACAAACTTGCCACTCACTGGATAATTTCCCTTTTTTTGGACTCCTCTCTGAACACTAAATGATAGAAAAAAGCCTACAAGATCTGCAGTTTCTGAAATCCCTTTTTCTCACCCAATATGTTAATTCATTATTTCCATTTAAAACCATTTTCAGGTGTAAATATTGTGACCAGTATCCCATGCATTTTGTTTGATTTCTTCTACTCTTATCAGTAAAGGCAGAAGTGGAATGCACAACATAGCTTTGCCCCAATTTCCATGCCCGCACTGCCCGCACTAAATAAAGTCAACAATTGCCATATGGGAGCCTTTGAAAATGCCACTTGGGAGGATGTGTTAGACAGCCACCTATTCACATGGCTTTTCCTTCCCTCAGGAGGTTCAAAAGAGGAATGCGACAGGAGAACAAGCTGTGAGTGGCCCTTCCTCTGCGTCACAAACACAATGGACCGCCTGTCTGTGGAAGGACGTCCCGGAGGAGAGCGTGGCTGGCAAAGAAAATCTCTCCGCACCTGCTCGCCCTCACAATGAGCGGCACCCAGTGACTTTAGAGGAAGTGACACCGTGTTCACCTTTAACTCTCCTTCAGCTCAGTGTGCTAAATTAGATACAGTATGGTTGCACCTGCACAATCATTTGTTCTTATTAATTGGTATCTTCTATGCTAATCCTTAATATTTTACTTCAAAGCATATCTATATACGTATATGTAATCTAATAAAGCCTATCCCAGCATCTATGGGCCTTAGGCGGGATACACCCTGGCCTGGATAAGCACAAATGAGTTGCAGGGCTGACACACAGACTCTCATTTACTCTCAGATTTATGTCTTTGGATAGTGGGAAGAACTCACAATAACAAGGGGAGAAAATACAAACCTTCTTAGGCACTTCAGCACAGATCTATATGTAAGCTGATTTAGCATAAAAAGGACAATAACTCAGTAACCAATTCAGTGCTACATTTTCACAATTAAAGCTAACATGCTAATAACTATGGCCAATTTAGTTTGCAATGTACTACTTTTAAATGCATGTCCTTACTCAAAAGTACTCTGCTTATCCCCCTAATGATTGATTTACATTATACATTTAGATTAAAACTAACAATATTTCAAAAACAAGTGTAATTTGATACCATTTTTACTATCTGATAATCAAAAACATGCAATCCCAGTCAGAACTACACGCAAATTAGGATCACATAGGATTAGTTTGCCTCTGTTCTATACCCTTCCTCTTTTAGACTTGATCCTAGATTGCTTTTCCACACATGATATTATCCCGGTGAATCAGAGGTTGTGGAGAATAAGATTACAACAAAAGCTATGCGCCTCTTTGAGCACGGTCTACCTTTGTGATGGTGGTTATTGAGCTTTTCCTTCTCTGTGGGAAAGAAAACAGGTGAAACGGAGAGAAAACCGGGCCACAGCACCCATACACCTGCTTTCATTTCACACAGGAAGTGGGGTCTGCTGCTCTTTGGTCAGCACTAGATTTTTTTGGAACAAATTGTGAGCTCAGAGCAACAAAGCAAGACAAAACTCATCAGTGCATTCAGGGGCACAGGTGGTGTTCATGCTGGGAGCGATGGTTTTGTGTGTCTTTTCTTTCTCTAAAGGGATAAAGTGCATCTGTATTAGAAATAAGCAGCATCCCAAAATAACCCATTTGTGTGTCTCCAGGGCCCTTTCTTGGTAGATAATGGATGGGGGTGGGATGGGCAAGAGCAGAGGAAACTGAAGATGCAATTAATAGAGACTGCAGGACCAGGGAACATCAAACATCGATGGCTTCCTGGCTTTAATCCATGTCATCCCGACTGAGCAAACCCCAGCCCTGTTAGAAATTAAATTAAACAAACACTATGTGCCAGTCAATGAGAGCTGAAAGGTCTTTGTGAAGAGAGAGGGCAGCCTTCTTCATGTGCAGTGCATTCAGGCTCATACAGGGAGCAGATGATGTTTCTAGGTGACCAAACAAAGCTTATTGTTCTAGCACAAACCTTTAATAAACCTGGGAGGCAGTGGGCTATTTATTCTCATTACACCTGAGCAGTATGGGTGTGTTGTTGTGGCTACAGTACAGTGTAGTGTTGTGTCTGTCTAAATCAGCAATGGATTGTGGGAATAGTAAATGTACAGGTGCTTTCTCAAGAACTGATGAGCTGCTTTTGCAAAAAATTCTTGTAGTGTGCACAAAGACATTGATTTATTAATTTATTGTACATAATATGCAAGCAATTAAAACCACTTTGCCGTATTTTCTGCCAAGAGTGCAAGGCTATTAGAAATTTTGCACTGAAATAAATTGTAGCAGTGCATGTTTTCTTATTGCAGACATGTCAAATAATGCACTTTCTGCTGACAATGCAGGAACTGTATTAGTTTGTCAGTCATCACACACGTCTCAGTGACAGGGCCTTACCTTGCGGCTCTCTCCCGGAGGGCTGTCAGGCATCATCATTTTAAGGTATTCCTCTTTGGACAGTCTCTGCAGTGTTTTCCCTTCCCGTTCAGCCTGAAGGCGGCAGGCGGCCTCCTGGGCATACAGCTGCCTGTGGAGGATACAGAGAAGGGCAGAGCCAGTTAGACGCGGCTGTGCTGAGAGTTTCATGCGTGGGGAAACTATGAGCCAACACAGCTGGGGGTCAGGAGTCAGCCAGCTATTCACAAAACTATGTCAGTATCACACCAAGGCTTCAGGTGCTTCTGTTTTAGCATGCTAACATCAGGTGGTTCCCAGTTCACAGACATTTATGAAGGAACATAATTAAAGGAAAAGATAATATTTCATCCAATGCTCTACACCTTACTGACACATTTATTACATACAGGTTACAGGAATATTGCATTGAGACAAGACAAGTAGGAGTGCTCAGACAAAAGGAAATGTGCTGTTAGACAGGGTTAGGTTAGAGGAAGACCTACAAAAGGGTAAGTTTAAGAATACACTTAATTAGTTTTGAGGATTTTGTGTGTTCAGAAAATTGAGGGAAAGTAAAGGAAACAAGTCAATAACCCAGTCTGTGCAGTCACGTGGCTGTGAGACTTCTGCTTGAATGGAGCAGCCTGGAGTTAACACACAGAGTGCAGTTGGCAGCGTGTAGGTCGACCACTGGGACGAGATCTAGACAGCGAGACAATGGGACAGTCTGGCTAAAGCGAGACACTGTTTTTCTCAGTTTTAAGCTACTAGCACTATGACAACCAATCCCTAAATACTTGAGTACTTCAAATGCCTGTGTGATTGCTGGAAACATCCTGTTAGAATTTTGTAAAATATAGTATTACATATCACATGTTTTACCTCAATACAGTATATGATTACATTGATTTTGTAAATGTATTAATGTCTTCATACTATCTAATAGTGTTCAGTAATTTGCATATTAATATGGCATAGGTTTAATGCCCTTTTTGTTGCAATCTCTATTTTTCAGGGCCTGGAACCAGCACAAGGACTTTACTGGCGTGTTAAACCAGTGGCTAGATTTACACAAAGTTACAAAAATGACCAAGCAATCTATCACACAGTAGTGTAAAACTCCTTTTTAGAAAGAAAAATTGTAGTGATGGTATTTTCCTGTTAGCTGAGTGAACGTGTGGGGTCATAACTGCACTAAAAGGTCACAAGGGGCTGCAGTTTGTCACAGTAGGACTTGGGCAGAATACACCACAGAAATGTCACAGCCACTAAAGCACAGCTGGTTGATCTCTCCTCTCAGCACGGGCCACATGGCAGGACCAGCACTTTAGACATGCCAGGGTAGAGGCTCATGGGACAGGGTGGAGTGGGGTGTGTGACGGGGTAGTCCGGGTCAGATGGGGGCCACTGGGGTTGACTTTGAATGACTGTGTATACCTTGAACGCTCAGACAGCATTTGGAGAAGGAAAGCTAACAAGCTCTCCGCTCCTCTGGAAGAAGACGCAAGAAGACAAAACAGCCTGGGGTTAGAGGCATTATTATTACACAGTATTACAGAGTGTTAGTGCAAAATTAGAAAACTTTTTAAAAAGCAAGGAAAGAGAAACTTCATCAGGTTAGAAACATATCTGTGAGTTATATTAGGTCCATTTATCACTGAGCATTGTTATGTAAGAAGGAATAAAACTGTGGAGAAATATATAAACAAACAATAGGGGAGTGTAACTGGATTAGGGAGCTTTTTCATAAGTCGGCTGAAGATGACTTTAGTGCATGGGATCATTCACAAGGCGCTTAAGTGGCAAATTTCATGGCTTAAATTAAATTACTATGGAGCTAAAGCGGGAGGGTAGATCTCAGACATATTCCCCTTTCCAAAAATATGCCCGGAGGCCCCTAAATAAACATCTTTAAAACAGGCACGAACACACCCCTTTCAGCTGTGGTCCTATGTTACAATCAATGGCCCAGTGTTTTCAGCAAAAACCATTTAATCTTCAAACACATTCAGTCATATTAAGGCTATAGGCAGACTGTACATTCCTATCCCGGTATCAGCTAAGTAAATGCATACATTCGTCTTGATTTGTAAGCGCTGTGGAGAAGGCTATTTGGCGGCTTATGTCTTTGCAGGGGCAGCAGGCATGTGTGGTGAGATGCTGATCTGGTAGAAGCTGAGCCCAGGACTCCACAGGGACCCTGCTTCACGGGAGCGATCAATAACCACAAGTGACATGTGCCAAGTGTATTATGTCCACGGCTTCATCGAGCTTATTTATTTTGTGGCTGTCGGCTTCAATCAGGGACAGTTTTCATGCACAAGGGGCGAGCCGGTGGGAGGGGGATGTACTGGAAGTGGTCCTGGTCATCTGGTGCACAATGCAGACATAAAGGCCTGTGATGATGCTAGAGCCGTGTCGACAAAGACACTATTACAGATGTGTGGATCAGCTTTGATACATTATACTAGTCTGTACATGGTTCTCACTTTGTAAATGAAAATATGTTTGTGGTTACAGTGCACTAAAGAGGTCAAACTACTGACCATGTATAGAAAGTCCTTAATATGTATGCAATTACTGTGTCTTGCCATTGCACTTTGAGCTTGGTTAAACTCTATTAAATGAATATGCTTGCCCATTTTTCCTGCTTTTAATTTCTCTTTCATAATGAATCCTGGCATAAGCTGACCTCATTCTCTGGCCACATAATGTTGCTGAGCCTACACCTGACCAACTAAAGGGGGCTATGATCTATTTGCTTAGTAAATCCAGGTGGGATTTTTTTTTTTTGCCGGGCAGGGTATATCCAGCCCATTAACAGATCCTATGTTATTCTCTCTGTCACAATGTTATGCCTGTTAGGTTTATTCTCATGTGTAGTGTAATGTAATGTTTAATGGGCTTATGTGCTGCCAAGTTTAGGCACCTATTTCTGGGAACCCCGAGAAGAAGACACTACAAGCAAGAGCTACTGAACCTGTAATTTTCCCAGCTGACAAAGACACAGTTTACCTTTAGATATTTTTGTAGAACCAAACTACTCTCCCTCTTGTTAAGTTTTTTGTTCCTGTGTGCTTGACCTGTCCCCTTACACTCACCCACACTGTGAAATGTTGGGAGGTCCCTCAGCCTCATCTTCCTCAGTGGTATTACTCTCCGGTGGGACAGTGGCGTTGGGTTGAGGCCGTGTTTGTCCACAGGGCTCTGAGGCGGGCCCCTGTCCCAGCCCGGCCTCTGTCCCAGGACATGAGCTGCTGCTGGTCTGGGGGATGGTGTACACCTTGGAGGAGTCAGCCGAAATACAGTACCTGGCACCGCGGGCCAAGGGGCTGCCCGAATGATGTGACCCACTAACCAAACAGCAAAAGAAAAAAAATCATAAGGTAACTCAAAAATGAACAAAAGGTGATTTCACAAATAAAGATATGACAAAAGCATGAACACAAAATAACAATGAAAATTCAGTTTGAAAGTATGAGATCAGGTGCTGAACAATGGAAGTGAAATAAACATGCTAAGCCACTTCATATCCTCCAGCATACTGTACGGGCAGTCAAAATACAGATGACTCAAATCCAGCTTACAATGTGGTGATTTTTAATGAACCTTGTCCTTTTATTATCCACAAACATCAACTGACATGTGGGGCTACAATGTCAAGAAACATGGGGTGCCACAACTTTGGCCTGGTGCTGTGAAAACTTTATGTATAGTAATCAAAAGTTGGATTTAAAGGTTCAAGAGTTGTGTGGATAGATTGTTTTTGTCAAGCTTTGATTTTATTTTTATTATTATTATTTTACTTCATCATAAAACCCCAACCATTTTCAAATACCCTGGGACCTGGCGTTAGCTTTGAGCACATTAGCTACAGGCGCTACCTTCACCTTTTTAATATTCATGACCATCTGGGCCACACCCGACAATGTGCCTTCCCGCTGCTTCACTGTTTGCTCAGATGACACTCTGATGTCAAAGACTATTATGTAAAAGGTGGCATGCATTGAAGTAGTCAAGGTGGTGGCCTTGGCACATCTCTCACTTTTCAATGATAAACCTGATGCTGACAGTTCAGACACTTCCTAGACAGGTCAATGAGCTGAACAGATTGTGGTAACATGAGCTTGAATGGCACAAACAAACACCCATTATATCTCGAAGTGGCAGACTGCGTGTGGCTCCAGGGCCCACCCTCCTCCTCACACCCTCCTCGTCCCCAGATGGGTGCATGTCTGGCAGGGAGGAGCACTACAATGATTCCCCAGCCCCCTGTTGCTCCAGCCTGGCACTAAGCACAGCCAACCACAGCCTATAAGCACAGCTGGGTGACACAGGGATAGGGGCAAGCAAACTACATTAGGCTTCTAGTTAGTAACCGTCTTTACCTGTTTTAGCTCCACAAATCTGATCTCAACATCAGAAAGTCTTTCAGGGATAACTTTGAAGAGGAAAAGCAGACTTAAAAGAAAAGAAGACTTAAGCATTGATGGGAAGAAGAAATATGCCCTTTAAAAATGTGTGTTTGGGTGTGTGTGAAGTCTTTTTCCACTAGTACCTACTCAGCCCTACTGGTTTGGCCTGGTTTTCACACTTGCAAATTAGGTCTTAACACATTGGAGCAGTACTATTCAGTCATATTTAACTTCTCCCTGGTTCCAAGTGAGCTGAGCTGATACTGAAACACATTGCCTGCCACTGATTTGCTGGAATGTTGGCCCTAGACAAGTCATTGGCTGAGAGGTGTGATGTCCCGCCCACATTAGGTTGGTACTATTCAGTAGTGGAAAAGCAACTGAGTAGAGTGGAGCTGAGTATAGGGCTGAGGTAGTAGTGGAATGGAGGCAAAAAAAAAAAAAAAATACATTTATTTATTTATTATTCTAAAATAAATCTCATATTTTAAAAAGCTATTGGCAGCATGTAGTCTTAGATTTACTATGGGCTATTTCACTTCACTCCAGTTTACTTATACATGAATGTAACTGGATGGCATTAACAATAGGAATAGCAGACTGGGTTTGTTCACCCTCCTTCCAGCCCTCCTCATCCACAGAAGGGTGCATGACTGGTGGGGAGAGGCAGTGTGATAATGCCCCCTGTGTTGCTCCAGCCGGTAACTAGCACCAACCACAGCCTATAAGAACAGCTGGGTGAGTCAGGCACAAGGGTCAAACGCAAGGGGGTTGTAGTAGGTGAAAAGGTCAGCTAACTGCCAGCAGCCATCTTTGTGTCTTTGCGTGTTTGAACTGAACCAATATATAGTCTAAAAATATCGGCTTGAATGTGTGGATTGACCTAAGGTCCATTATAGGGTGAGAACTTTCTCAGAAGACAAATCAATGACTCAACATGTCACTTTTACGTAGGTTGACATGAATGGAGTAATACTGTACACAGACGCCTGCAGCAAAGAGGAACTAGACTTACGCTGTCGTACACGACAGCAAATGTATATCGGTGGAACGCCCCATGCGTCTACGCCCCTCCGAACACCAATCACATTCAACCATCAACCACATTTATTAATGAGCAATGTGGGTTTAGTGTCTTGCCCAGCGACACAACGACAATATATGCTGGGCAGGGATTCGAACCGGTAACCCTCCTGTTGCAGGGCGAATGCTTACACACTGTGTCACTGCTGCCCTGGATGTTTGTGAAGGATGCTATTGCCAAATTTTTGTAAATTTCCCTAAAACTACATTCTTCAGTCAGTCCCTAGGTGGCGTTTGGGTGTGTTCATGGTGGAGGGTGATAAATTGTTTCAAGTTTGAGCGTAATCGGGCAAAGTATGGGCAAGATAGAGGCTGTCAAATGTATCTCCCCAATTTCAATCAAATATGGCCGACTTCCTGGTTGTCGTAGGGCGGGGCCATAATAATATTTTATGTTCAGCACGATGTGGAGAATCACTGTACCAAGTTTCATTGCTCTGTGACAAAGTAGGTGTATCCAGAGTCCCATAGGGATCAACAACATGGTGGCGCTA
>JAVQKG010364889.1:0-20747 GCA_036025885.1 Hypseleotris bucephala | reverse complement strand
TTACATATGTACAATATATATGCTGTGTTGTGTACATATGTTATTATATAAATAGCTTTAAAAAATATTGTAGTTATTTGAAATATTTTCACTAGTTTACAATCTGGTTGCCCTGGTTTTAGGCTGCTCGGATACGTCTGTCTGCTAATCCCATACAGCCTGGATGCTAAGATAAGTGAATATAGTGGGGATGATAATTACTAGTACTTACTAGTATATCATTATTTACACTGGTTGCCAGACATAACATTTGCTTCTATTTTGATTTGTCACCCCTCTCTGCCATTTAGTCTTCAGTTTTGCAAGTCAGTTTTAGTTGTTTTAAGTCACTGCAGGTGCCTTTTAGCCACTAAACTAAATGATACATAGATTTTGGATTAGACTAGATAGATTAAACGTACTATAAATTACAATAAAGTATATCATAATAATATATAATATAGTTAATAAACAGTGCCATGACAGGGGTGCAATTATGTACAGTTGCTTTTAGTTGTAAATGGCAATGTAAATCACACTCATACAATATAAATAGGTGCTAGTAAATCTTATGCATGCATCACTGGACTTGAACCATTTCCAACCCACTGCTATTGTGATAAATTTAGCTGTTCTCCGAGGACTGTCTGATTTGTTTTTGTTTGTGTTGCAACTCTTCATTGCACCACACAATCTGTTTATTGTGATGTCTTTAGTTTTATATCACCAGAGACATGCATAATTTAATAAATCAATAATTGCTGACTTAACCTAATGTACACATTATACTGGTTATTCTAATATTAGCAGTTGTCAGTTACATTACAAAATAGCAATAGAGAGCACCATTTATACTAAAAAAAGTGTCTTGTATTTTTCCTTTTTTTCAAATAATAATTATAATTGAGTAAAAGAAAAAAGCATCTTTACAAATGTATCATGAGGAGGGCTGCATTAGTATAGCCAAAAACTGCACTCAATTAGGGGTATTGTTTCTTCAAAGTATTACTCAATAATTAGCAAAGAATAGTGGACTGAAATTCTTAGAAGACATTTTTTCATTACTACCCATCTCTGCTTAACAATACTAAAAAAAATCCAACTGTCAAAGTTTCTATCTCACATTGACAAGTTTGAGGGAGTGACATGCAGCTATAGCACCATCATGTGGTTTGGAATGTAACTGCAGTACTGCTTTCAGACTGTTCTTGCTAGCTAGACCAACAAGGGAACATCATGTGACACACAGGCATCAAGAGCACAGCGGAGTGAGTAAGTAGCTAATGGTAGGTGAAAACAAGGCTCTGGCAGCTGCAGTGGGAGAGCAGCCCGCAGAAAGACGAGCAGGTAGCAGACACAGATGGTTGACCATCAAACATAAGCATCTTTGATTCTTCCCTAATTAAACACTGTGATTCCCTGTAATTAAACACCTAATGGAATGGGAGTGAGACAGCTCCCTCCAGACACAATCTTGGATGACTCGTGGACTTTGCAGGTCACTTTTGGCGTCATTGAGGTCTTGATGCCACGTCAGCACAATTTATCTATGTAAACAACCAGTTTTACATACTGGTCAAGGCACAGTGGTTAAAATGGTAAAAGATTGTAAAGAAAGTTATACTCCTGAATTAAGATGGACAGATCCGCACTAAAAATATGTCTTTTTTGTTATAATAAATCATCATGAAAGTATTATTTTACTTTCAGAACAGTCTATATGGTTAACATTGTCTTTTTGCCTGGTTTTGAAAATAGATTTACATATGCCCTTCCCTCTGCCATTTTTAGTTTTATGTCATTGCAGCTCTTTTAGCTGCAACACTGTCTTAGATGACTCATGGTTTAAGGATTTTTGCAGGTCACATTTGGCTTCAACACTTTTTATCTATTTTTATATTATCAAGGGTAAGCAAGCAGTTTTTCACATTAGGCACAAAGTGAAGACAAGACAAGGGGTTTAGATGAGCTCATAATTAACTGTTGGAAAGTCAGACATTATTTATTGCCCCCTCCTCTGTTCTGTCTCACATAAACACTGCTACAGCTCATCAAACCAGACAATACAGCTATGGTTTCTTCTGCGGCAAAATAATGAGGATGGTTTAATATGTCTGGATTTATTTTTCACATCACCAAACCATTAATCAGGAGGAGTAGAATAGGCTAAAACATTTAAACATTATGTCTGATTTATATTAGAATAGTTTTTAGTAAAAATAAATTGCATCACTTTCAAATGACAGGCACAAGGAACATTTCCAAATCTCACTTTTCCACAACCTTTGAAATGAATACTGTACCTATGCATGAGGGTGCATATAGTGGCCAAAGCTTTTACCCAAGTCATTGTTACTTCAGAAACACCAAAACTACTTGTACAGTAGAAGTAGAATTTATTTTTTAAAAGTTACTGTTAATGTAACTTGCACACAATAACAAAAAAGAACACAATCTCAGAAAATGAATAAAAAGCATGTTGGACCATCCAAAAGTCATAGTGCATAGCCTACACATGCTGGGAGGGTCGATGGAGTCTCAGACAATGATCAGGGATCTGTCTCAGCGGGCGTTGTCTCAGGTCCAAGTCCTTGTTGTCATGGTTGCCTTGGTGGAGGTGGGCGGATGTCATGTGTGAAGCCCTGGCAAAGCGGCCCTGGCAGAAGGCACTAAGTGGGTGCCGCTGGTACGTTGACCTATACACAGTCTGTGATGGGACGTGTGACTCCGCTGTCTCAGTGAAGTGTTTTTGTAGCCGCTGTGAGCCTGAGTAGTTTGGAAAGGCTGTAAAAGAGAGTGGGCAGTAAGGAATTAATTAGAACAAAAAGATACTTGTAAAACTCCACTAAACTTGGACAGCTTTCACAAGGACTGACTGATGAGTCCACACAAGGATAAATAGTTGGAGTGGTGAATATTAGGTAACAGTGTATTGACAGGCTACGTATATTTGCACGGGCCTCACAAGGGCATTGACTCATATTTCATTCGACATATTTGATTTTTCATGTCAGCGTTTTATAGTCAAAACATACACATTTTACATAACAATCAAGTTTACATTTTGCGTCATTTTTGGGGGGATTTTTGGAAATATGTGGACTGTATTACTCTGTTGTGAGGAGAATCGTAAACATTACCAGAGCAGGGCCTGTCAGACTGCAGCTGCCATGTCAAGCTCTTTTGATGACGGGGCTGCAGTGTTGGCAGAGCATTAGCCTGTTTTCGTCCATAGCTCTCTTCATAGTGTGTGACCAAGCAATGAGAGGATGGTGAACTCTGCTGGGCAAAAAGCAGCTTGGCTGGAAGCCCCTGGAAGATAAGGCACAGTGGTTTTAACATAGTTAGCCTGCACTTGTTGGCCCCTAGAGGATTAAGATACGGAGGCTACAGTCCTTTCGCAGATCTTCAGGAGTCATACAATTTGGCATCAGCAAATTGCTCTAACTAGCTTTTAAATGTTCAGTAGGGGTGGTGATTTAAGACAGTTTTTATGAGTGCTGAGTCCTAGCAGAAACATGCTTCCAGAGCTTTATCACAGGTCTTTATCGAGCCTGTCAATATTATTCAGGAGCAGCAGCAGCCCAGAGAAGAAAGCCCTGACTCGGAGGGTTGTGACAGACATTCAATTGGTTTTAATGCTGTGAATGAGCAGTTAAGGGGTGACCTCAGCTCTGAGCAGGGCAGATCCTCTCTCAAACATGTCTGGCTTGATGTCCCAGTGGGGTCGGTAGTCTGCGTGGCTGGTGCTGCTGGCTAACTTTGGCTCTCGGTTGAACTGCATTGGAGAAAATAAACAGAAGTTACTAAGAAGCAAAAAGGAGCAGCATATAAAGTACTGAGCACAGGACCTTGTTCATTTGGATCAGCAAAGCTATTGATCTGTGCTGTTTCACAATATTTCTAAAGTCATTTCTTCTGTGGGATTCTGAAGCAGCCTTCCATGGCTGAACCTCGTGTCAATGCAATTAGTCTTTTCACTCCAGCCGCTCCCACCGGGAGGCTGTGCTGATGCTGCTAAACTGAGCCTGCCTAATCACTTTGCTATAGATTTGACTACCACCGAGGTGCAACAAAACTATGGCTGGCCACAGGTTTGGTGCTGTTTTGGATCACTTTCAATCACTGTGTGCAACTACTTGCATGCATGGCATGCTAAATAATAAGCACACTGTTTACTGATGAATAGAGATTGCACATTAAATTATATTGTGTAATGCAGTATACTAAAGTATGGGATGTCTTCATGTGCTGTGAGTAAATGTTTGTATAATAAAAAAACAGCCTGTATGAAGCCTCAGAATGAGCACCATTCCAACAACACCATGCTTACCTGGAGCCTGTCCTCTGCCCAGTTGCCTAATAAGACCTTGTTTGTGTACTTCTTTTCTATTCTCCACCCGGGTTGGGACCATTTATCTTCTGCAGCCCTCGGAAAGTACATACCACTATCTGCACCTGATGTCAAATAAACCAAACTTAGGAATCCACAGCCCGTCAGTGTTTGGTGTGCCAATTGATGGATAGTATGTACGTGCATTCACCTGGCTCCTTAATGACAGAGGCTGGGAAACACAAGAGCTGTGTTGCCATGGAGACAGCAAACACTGAAAGCATAGACAAGCGAAGCAGAAGAAATGTCCACTTACTTCTGAATTAAAACAACATTCTGTATGACTCAAGGAGACATTTATTTAAAATTATTTCAGTGAAGAAGCACTTTCCAAGAACTCTTTAGATTTAAAACTTTTCTTAATCTGCACAGAAAGAATGATGACCTTCAGGAGTTTTACTAGAAAGAACACACAAGTTTGCTTAACAATGTGAGTAGGCTACTTTTACTCAGAGGTAAAACTCTGGAACAGAGTGCGGCCGGCTGCTAAAAAACTACAGCAGTGATGTGCTCCCTCAAAACTGAGAGTATTTGGCTGTGGCTAACAACACAACACAACTATGCTTCATATACTGTAATTTTAAAGTGTTTTTACAAAATCCACAATGTGGTCTAAAACATCGACTGCTGCTGAAAAACTGAGCCACCCCTGATTATAAAAGTTCAAAAGTCCATGAAAACCATTGTTAAGATGTCTCCAAGTGACTTCTTTGTTCATATCCAAAAGCCTCTTCCTGTAGAGTATACCATCATCCCTCAGGACATCATATTCACAGGTCAGGATGAATGTGGGTGGGGCTTTCTGAATGACATCATCTTCAGCCAATAGTGGTGAGACCTCTTGTTCCAAGCCAGCTTTGACAGCATGGTACAGCTCTCCATCATACTGTACTTCAGGTGGTGCAGAGTAACCCCTAGAAAGGCACTCTGGTGGTAGGTTGGCAGGAGACAGCAATGTTGTGTAGCGTGGCCTAAGTTCGGTTGGGACATGGTACCCATTCAGCAAGTCTTGGCACAAAGACACGTCACCACTGAGATACTGCAGGAAGTAGAATGCCACGCGGCCTCTAAACAATATGGGCACGGCGTGGTTTTGCTGGTATGAGGGCAGGTTGAAATCTGCCATCTGCAAAACTGGGTAGACCAGAACCTGTGCGCAAGGGAACAGCAGATGTCCATAGTCTCTTGTTGCCAGCCTTTGGCACAGTGCGGCTGCCAGGTTAGCTCCAGTGCTGTCCCCTCCAACTGCCACTCGCTGAGGGTCTATGCTGAAGTCGGACTCGGCCACAGACAGGAAGTGGCACGTGGCGGTCTCGCAGTCGTCCAGATGGGAGGGGTAGCGGTGCTCTGGGGCTAAGCGGTACCTGAAAGAGGTGAGTGGAAAAACACACTCAATATGTTGCAATTAGCAAACACAGGCCACTTTGATGAGGGTTTATTTCAGGTTGAGCAGAAACAGCATACCCAACGGAAACAACAGTGGAGTCTGACTTCAGGGCAATGTAGCGACAGACTTCATCAACAGTATCTGGTGAGGACAAAAAAAAGTAGTTTCTGTTTTAACTGAATTTTTGTATAAGTCACACATACTGGTCACTTTATTAGGTAGACCTGCCTATGAGCTTAAATAAATTTAGTCTTTCACCATAACCTGCTGCAGTTCAACCCAAGCATCATGAAGAGAGTTTGAACATTTTATTCTTTCTATCAAGTGGAGGTAGAGTATTATAAAGATTGTTAATATTTTATGATTTTACATTTTATTAGTGACAATGGTACAATACAGCATCTAATGAACAACTTTGAGTTCTGAGGACAAATATTGTATACTGTATATGCCTTGAGGCCAGAGGTCATAAGATAATTACATAAGAAAACCATTGCAAAAGACCATTTCTGAATGAACAAGATGACAAAAACATGAAGGCAGGTCTATTGCAGGAATCAAAAAGAGTTTGAACATGTTATTCTTGCTATCAGGTGAAGGTAGAGTTTTCTGAAGATTGGTAATATTGGAAAGGTTTTTTCTAGTTTTATTAGTAAGAATGACGACGACGACTGAGTTCTGTGGACAAATATACTGTATGTGCCTATACAACTGAAGGCTAAAGGTCATAAGAATAATAAAAAAAAATAAGAATACCATTCATTACATCAAGGTCTGCAAAAGCCCATCTCTGAATAAACAAGATGACAAAACATGAAGATAGGCCTACGGGAGTTGACCATGATGGAGGTCAATGTATGTTCTAAAAAAGTGGAGGGCAAATTTCATTATCCATTTTGCATCTTCATACCTACACTCCCCAGGACCCATCCTCCTCCATGAAAGTACACCAGACCTCTCCTAAGACCATCACAGACTGTGGTGGGCTCATAGACGCGGACGGGCACTCCAGAGAAATTTAGTTCCTTCACACGTAAGCCCGAAGGAGGTGGATTTATGTGAGTGAGAAAACATGACACAAACCAGCGGATGAAGGTGACCTGATGACAGATACCCAGACGGTGCAGGATACGACCCTGTAAAATGGAATAATGTCACCTCAACCAAAATAATGTTTGATTTAATGTTCAGTTTGAATACAGCTTAGACATTTTTTTCTATCCAAGGTTGAGGGCAGAATTTTACAAATATTCACTCTTTTTTTAGACAGTGTGCAACAAAACAATTAAGGTGTCAAATTGTGTTTTTAAAAGTATTCATCCCGTGCATCCCGTATGGACTGTGTGTATGTTTTTATTTTATTTTATTTATTTTTTATTTTATTTTTTATTTTATTTTATTTATTTTATTTTATTTATTCAAAGATGCATATTTACAGAATATTAAAATGTTAGAGATTCATGCATTCTTCGGTTGCCAGTTTCTACTAATGCTTTAATGCTTGTAGCTCTCCTTATGGTAAACCTGTGTTTGACATGCAGTACACAGACCTACTATATATGGGTATTTCCCTCCAGCTAAGTCTACAGAGAAATTGATGAAAACGGAGAAAGTGTGCATCAAGGGCTTTAAATGTCTGTAAAAAGTCTATACTTGCCAACTTGACAGAATCATAGCTCTAGGGTTGTATAATTTTATAGAATGTTTGTGAATATATAGGAGCAGACTACTACAAGTCTGTGTTTAAAACAAAAAAGGGTTCTCACTGAGTAAAGTCAAAGCAAAGGTTATACGCTGTGAGAAAGCATATTTTCTATGACAACTTCAAAAAGGACAACAAACGACCTTGCTGTAGTGTAACTAGATTTCTTATCTAAAATGTCTCAGATTTTAGTTTTATCAGTGGCTGGAGGACAAACAAAAGACAGCCATGTATGCATTAAAGAAAAAAATAAATGCTGAAACATGTGGGTACAGAAATGTTAAAAATGGGGAATTAGTAAGCTCTAATTTTCAAAAAATTATTAGGCCTTCAAGACTATAATGTAAAGCATGTGTCAAAGCACCAAATAAAACCTACAATGAAAATCCAATTGCAAATCATAACTATTTTATGTCTGAGTTCTGGTAAATAAATGAATATTGCAGTAACGTCAGTTTAGTTGTATATAACAGTAATATTCACTTATTCATCCACATTCCTTTGCCAGTGTTTAGGTAGTAAAATGTATTAGAGAACAGACTATGCATAGTGTAGCTTATCATGTTAATGTAGCCTATTTGCTAACTTGAGAAAGGTGGTTTGATAATTACCTAAATGGTAAGCTCCTGACATATCAACTTGATTTCAATAAGTATAGGGTAGTCTATATCTATTTGAGTTGTGATGTTCAAACCAACATTTTCGATTCAAGGGGTATTCAGTCGAGTATTAAATTGATAGCCTACTCATTTGAAATACTGCTACTTTTCAAGTAGTTCAGAAAATTGTATAGACATGACATGATCCTTCACATGAGTAATACAGAAGTCTCTTTCTGGCCCCTCCCCCAATCTCCATGTGTGGACTACATTACAGAGATGCTATGGTATTGGGACCATCACTACCATCCTTGGTATTGATTGGTAACAGATTTCCTTCCTCCAAAAACAACCTCCCATGAAGTGAAAAAAAAACGTAGCCACAGCAGCCTAAAGCTGGCCACAAAACACATAAATTAACAAAACACACCTATGTACATGTCAGACAACTCACCAAGACCGCTGTGCCAACAAACAGGCCATGAACCACGTGCAGCTTCCCTCTATTTTCTACCCCATGAGGAATGTCTGAATTCATCAGCTCTGAGTACACAAGTCCAATTACTAGAAGGAGGAAGGCTGCAACAAGAGCAGCCAAGCCAATTATTAAAATTGCAGAGCCGATGTCCATGGTGCTGCTAGGCTGTTGTTGCTAAAGGAGCAATTAAGAGTAAATGTGTTATCTACCTGCTTTCTTTCTTACTCCGCCCACATTGACAATGCAATGTGTGGTGACCTTGGATAGACTTAATGACATCTTTAGTTGACTGTTTCCTGGGTAAATATTAATATTCTTTCAAATACTTCATGCTTGTGTGAGCAAAGTAATTACCCGTTTTCCTGTGAGGCTGAGATTTTTTCCCTCTCAAAAAAAAAAAAAAAATCTTGCACAATTCATTTTATTTCTGACTTGTGATGCATTGTGATTTTAAAAGAGCATTTCAATTACATTATTATAGTGTTTTTATGTTTACTTCATTCTACTGACAGCAAGGCATATTTAGAGCAACAATTGTTTCAAATGTGACAATATGTGGCTGTGTGTGTGTGATGGTGGTAAAAATCACTGAATTAGTATTTTTAACAAGTATAAAGATCCTAAATAAGTATATTATTTATTGATCTTTTTTGTTTTTGATCCTCTGTTAAAGGAAAATAGGCAGCACAGACTGAGAACTTACTGAGCTGTGTCTGAACTTTCACAGTTGATCTGTAGATGGCAGTGATAGCATGAGTTCTGAGGTGCTGCATAAGGGATGACTAGCTGTATGGATTTTACACAGTATAATGCAATATAATGTGATGTAGCCTTAAGGATTAGGTTGTTGAATAAAATTATTTTAAAAGGTCTTTTTATAGTAACAGCTGTAATTTAATAATGATAGGCAATTGTATTTCCACGTAGTGTGTTGCACAAATCTTTAATAAGAATAAGATTAATTTACTTTTTTGTCTGTCTTGATCAGTGAATTTAGTCATGTTTTTTCCTTTCAGTTATTTGACCTTAGGTGCTAAAATGTATTTTTCTAAAGTGAGAGTAACCTGTTTTCAAGTCATTATAATTAACTAGACATTAGTTGCCAGATAAGCTATTTTGTTTGTATGCATTATAATTAAGTACTCTATTTGCACACGTTGCATCTGCTTAATCACATTAAACCTTTCTAAACAACATTAGACTCCAACTGAGGACTTTGTGGTGCGACCGCTGGGGGACCCCGAGCCACAGCTTGAGCTCCACCGCCACTATAGACAGATGAAGGGGGTGGGGACGTCGCGAGTGCGCAACCAGTGTGGGCAGACACGGGGCACTGGGACAATAAAAAAGCAAATATTCATCCCCACTTAACATATCAATCAGGATTAATACCCCTACAAAGCTAGCGCCAGGGTGCGTCAGGTCGTTCACTGGTGGAAGTTGTCAAGCACGGCCACGGCGCCTACATATAAAAGGCAGGACAGAACACAACACAAGCAAAGCGGTTTGAGTAGCGGACACCACACTACGGAGCGTCGCTTGGACTTGAGTCTTTGCAATCTGCCATTGGTTGACAGGCGTAATTACGCACACGTTTTCAGAGTCTGACATGACGGACTTTCTTTAACTTTTCTCCCTTTTGGATTACACACGCAAACTCTGCATATAACTTGTGTGCTGACTTTTGGGTGGTTATTATTATCTGCTGGAGACGCGTAAACACAGACTAAAGAGATGGACATCCACAGCGCGTGTCGCATGTTGCTCTTCCCAGTTCAAATCTTCTATCACGTCGTGAGAGCCAGTGTGTCCGCGCTGTTGCCCAGCAGAAGAAAGGACCTGAGCAGGGAGGTGGTGTTGGTCACCGGGGGAGGACGGGGCATCGGTCGTCACCTGGCCAAAGAGTTCGTCAGGCAGGGCGCCAAGAAGGTCAGTATCACAAAAAACCATGCACAAACCAAAAATAATAGATGTTGTTTTGGAATTTTGTACATGTAACATTGGTTTGGTTATCTTGTAAAGGTTTCCTTTCAACATGTCCTCAATGTTTATAAATTGTTCAAGAACATTTTTACTACTTATTTATAGCCTAGTCAATTGGAGTTTAACCTTTGTATGCGTCAAAAAGACCAGTTAAAAATCAGCTTAAATTCCAAATCCTGTTGTGTTTTTAATGTTAATTTCATTAATATGCCTGAATATGGTCCTTGTCATTTAAAAAGTTTAATTGTTAATTGCAATTCTGGTTGATTACCCCCTTTGTCAGTCTGTTGTAACAAGACAAGCAGTGTGAATATAGGCTATAGACTATGTCAATTATCTCACTTATCAATTTATTACTAGGATTATGCAAGTAGAACAGTATGTCAGGGAATACCCACTCATGCATGGTAGTTCCAAGTGCAACTGTGATATGAAACTTGTACAATTATAACAATGTGTTATAATGCATGCACAACACATACATTGCTGTTCTTCTCAGTTAAGTTTACAATACTGAATTCTTCCACAAATAGTATAGCTTGTTCCTTCAGATCTATAGTTTCAGGCTTGTCTTTCTGGTTAAACAGCTTGCCCCTCCCCCAATTACAGGTACAGGCGACTTTCCACTACCATGCCCCAAGTGTATTGTCGCTAGGCTTGTATGAAAGCGAGAGATTGTGACCTATCAGTAGCCTTAGTTGCTCCAGTGAGACTGCAGACTCTGGCCTCAATTTGAGCCAGGAGTATTGCACAACAGCGCAGGTCAAGCGGAGGGCAGTGTGCACAGCCTTTAAAAGCTGATTGATGTGATCAAGGTCCTGACATTGGACACTGGTCCAAGCTCATTCTTAGATGATTGGCATGTCCGAATGTGAATTTATGTGTTTATTATGGTTAGATCTGGCATAGGATGAAGGTGTGCGCTTTCAAAATACAGTTCAAACCGAGGTGGGACTTGTATTACACAACCTGCTACTACTTTATTGGGCTTTCATGCAGCATTTTTTAAACTGTTTTAAACCATGCCAAGACATCGCAACACAACAACAAAAGAGTTGGTAATGTCTGTTAATAAAAGCCAGATTAGGGTTTGTTTTGGAGCATAGCAGGAGTGTGGATTTATGGAGTGTACAGAAAACGAAGGATCATAAGAATGCATTCCAAAACATTAATTTATTTGAAAAAAATCTTTCATGACCGAGAGTAAATATCTGAATGGTAATCATGTTAAATCACACTAGCCCAGCTTTGTGCCAATGCCCACTTTGAAAAACTGATATGTTGTAAATATAACTAATAGAAAATAGAAGAGTGCATTTCATTACCTTACGCATACAGGAATGGCTTGTATACAATAAATGATGGTAAAATAGCATTATAATCACAAGTTAATACACTTTGTTTTTTAATGAAAACATACTAAGGATTTACAGTCTCCATGTGTTGCCTATAAGGGACCACACTTTGAATATGTCTACACTAATCCATTGAATGACATGTACAAAAAAAACTAAATTATTGTAACTTCATAATGATGATTGTTGACATAAAGGAGCCCACCCAAGACACAAATCACAGAGTGACCCCTCCCATGTAAACAGTGCACCTATACCCCCCACTCTCATCCCTCACTCACTAACAAGGAGCTGTCTCTGGGGTGTTTTTTCAAAGCTCTACTGGTTACATTGATGCACTGTCACCACCAGTGTCAGTCACCTGTTCACATCTACATAGCATATCTAATCTAGCTACTATGGGCATTTTTGATGAGAAAATGTGCTATTAGATTCAATTTCTGCTATAATATATAAAATAATGTATAAAAATCTCAGAAAAGACAAGTTAGCCTGATAGAGTCTCTTTAATAGTCTTTGCACCAGTACAGAGTGCCCAATGAGCCAACAGTGTTGTTTTTGCTGTGTTAATACAGTGATCAACCCTGATTGAAGTTGTCTTTACATGTGAAAAAAGCCTTGTAATTACCCGAGCATGTGTGCCATGGGCTTCACATCTCAGCTGGCCTCTTAAGGTGCAATTTTAGCAGCTTGAAAACATTGCTAGAAGCTCAATAAAACACTAACTGGTTTACTCACTCTTTCACGGTTTCCTCCTCGGGGGAACAAGCAAGAAGAAACCAGTGGCTTTTAAAAGCTTCACTTTGCAGCTGCACAACAAAG
The DNA here is from genome assembly GCA_036025885.1 of Hypseleotris bucephala. Classification (NCBI taxonomy): domain Eukaryota; kingdom Metazoa; phylum Chordata; class Actinopteri; order Gobiiformes; family Eleotridae; genus Hypseleotris; species Hypseleotris bucephala. The sequence goes on along the minus strand of JAVQKG010364889.1, from coordinate 8,049 downwards.
GATGTCACCACGCTTTTCAGCCTTCCCATTGTTGGGTGTCATCAAGGTGTGAAGGCTTTGAAAACAACACCTGTGCTAATGTGTATGACAATTACTCCCCGCCCAAAGAGATGCTAAAAGGAAATAGGACGGTTATTATGAATAGGGGATAACCTCTATGAACTTGCACTAACCCCGGTTCGAGCCTCGTTGTGATTGGCAACTGGTATTTCCTCTTCCTTCATGCTCATGGCTTTAGTGATTTTACGGTGTGAGAAGGACGACAGATTTTAGAGAAAGGATCCCACAGGATAAAGACTCAGTGAGGGAGAAGCCAGGTTCTTTTGTCTGTGTGTTTGAGGGGAACAGTCACAGGACAATAAACCGGATCAGGGCTATTTTCACCAAACTCCAAGTTCATAGCCCACAACTGCAGCCTTTAGTCTTGGTAAATGGTCAATACTATTAAACTTGTTTGGGCCTTTAAGCTGCAGTTCAGAACCAGTAGGATGAGTATTCTTGATTAACTGTGTGTGTTGAAGAAAAGGTCTAGATGCATCACAACAACTTACACCCTTTTAGAAGAGAAAATGTGACTGTTTTTCCCTTGAATTTGAGTTTTGCCCTAGAGGAAAAATTGGGAACCACCGCCTTAAGGTCTCTTCTATTATTCCACTGAGGAAGTTTTATTAGGTCATTAACTTTAGGAAAAGAGGATGAACCTATAACCATGAAATCATGAGCACCTTGTGTACATGTGTATGTGTTGTGGTGGAGGCGGGAAGCACACCATTCCCAGCTGGGTATTGCCCTGCAGCTGACCTTGCTGTCTCCGCAGTAATTAGACAGCAGCAGGCGACTGCCTCCTGAACTCCTGCTGCCCCCTGTGTGTATGCTGTCTTCTGCTCTCCATTCAATGGGTGTGAAAAGGAGGGCTTATACCCTCCCATACGTTCAGAACTGAGAGAGATAGAATATCACTGGAATTCTGCTGCTAGGGACTTAACGCACAGTATACCTCAGCCTTTACTGAGTGGCAATTGAACTTTTTATCAAACTATTGTTCAAACCAGGGCTAAACAGGTAGAAACCAGAGATAAAGTAGTGCTAAAACAGGGCAAGGTTTAAATAGAATTATAGCTGGTCTAAACAATGAGTAAGGCAGACCTAAATCAGGTCTATCCCAGGCCAAAGACAGGACTAAAGCAGAACGCTCTTGGGGTCTTAATTTGTATATTGCACCTTTACCTAAATTACTGCATATGCTATTTCTGGTTTATCTTTAATAACAAACACAGTAAGTCGATTAAAACTAGTTTTCATACTGTCTTTATTTGTATTGCAATTTGGCCTGGGCTTGTTTGTTCTAAGGGCATTGTGTGTTGTGACTGGTGATAGGCGTTAATGAATGAAATAACATGAACAGGAGCACACAGTTTGAGGGCTGACTTTAAATGAAAACTGTCAGCTTTGTTTGTAAAGCTCAAATCCCATTAAAAGCTTTCAGTTATTTATCAGGACCTGTCTACCCCTCGGTGATTACTCAAATGGCTTTGCAAATGAGGCAAACAAAAAAGCCAATCAAAAGCAAATCAAACACAGGGTATTCACAGAGGGAGACCAGCCTGTGGTACCTCAGGTTGTATAGTGATAGACAAGACAATATATCAACTCTGATGTCTTAGGCTTTACAACATAAACCTGTGTGCTTTTACTGTGCCTTCCTGATATGATTCAATTAACAGAACAGTTAGTAACCGCCAGCACTTTTATTTTCGTTTCAGTCGAGGTTGAAATTCCAATGTGGAAATTCTGACAACTTCGAGTTTGAGAATCCAACATGGTGGCATGCCAGCACCCTATTTTAAAAATGATATATACATATAACTAGTATGATATTTAGTTAGCCTGTTTAATTTTTTATATGAACCATTCACCTAATGTCTGCTAGCATGTTGCTGTTGTGTCTTTGAGCATCTGCAGTTACAAAATGTGGTAAAATACTGCAAACTGCTACATGGAGCTGTTAACAAATTTTTTTATAAAATAAAATATATATTTCAATATAAAAGCAAATGCTTTCAGGAATTTTTGAATACAAAATGTCAAAAGGTATCACTGATCAGAGTTTTTTTTTACTTACAGTATATACACAATATTTTTAGTTAAAAAAACACAAAAAGGTGGTTTTCATGTATCTAAATACAGTATCTCCAAATAGATTATTTCAATATATCACTATTCTGAGCTCAGACTGACAGCTCAATTGGCTAACACAGACCATCCCTCCTTCTTTTGTGTGTGTATACACTCTCTCTGTCCCTACACAAGATCACTTTCCGCTGGACTTTTTGCTCAAATATTAACCTTGGTCATGGGCACACAGCCAAATCCCACACTGGCGTCCTCAGCACTTCACACACAGGCACTGTTTTGAGACTCCCTGACCAGAGATGACGGGGCTCATCTGCCCAACAGGCCGTGTAATCTCTCAGAGAATTTGTGTTTGAGAGATAAGGACAGCTCACTCCCTGATTTCATTACCTTTGCCTGACCCGGAGACTGACAGATCTAATTGCCCAATCGCTGCTCCCCCTCCCACCCCCACCTCTATCCAACCTCATGTTCCCTGCTCAAATGACAGGGTTTTATTTATTCTCCTGCCGGATGAGAAGACAATTCATTCAAACGGCAACCCCCAAGCCTTTAATCTCGCAAAAAAAAAAAAAAAAAGACTTTCAGATCCAAACATGTCATTCCTGTTTACCGAATGAAAAAATATATATTGCAAAGTTGTACCATCAGTGGCACGGTGGTGCAGTGGTTAGCACTGTCGCCTCACAGCAAGAAGGTCCTGGGTTCGAGGCCTTTCTGTGTGGCGTTTGCATGTTTCTCCCCGTCTCTGAGTGGGTTTTCTCCCATCAACCTACAACATAAAATCCTCCAGCTAGGTACATCATGACCAAGGTCCTGGCTGAATATCTGGAAATGGGTCCCCGGGCGCTGTACGGTAGCAGCCGACTGCTCTGGACAAGTTGCCCAAGTGGCATTTAAGGAAGGATGGGTCAAATGCAGAGAATGAATTTCCCCCACGGGGATCAATAAAGTATAAATAAATAAATAAGTTGTAAGACGTGCAAATATTCAACATTTGTCACTAAAAGCTTTTGTGAAAGTGAGTTGCGGTGGTGTGTTTGGAGAGGTATTAGCTGTTGTATGTCTCCATCAGTCTGCCCCAGGGCAGCTGTGGCTACAGAGCAAGTTTGTCATTGCCATTGAAATGTGCTATACAAATCCACAGCATCATTAATGTTATTACACTATCTCCTTTCTCTATTTACTTACTAAACCTATGTTTTTGTCTTTTGCTAGGTGATCCTATGGGGCCGAACAGAGAAATGCCTAAAAGAAACAGCTGAAGAAATCTCCCTCATGGGAACAGAGTGTCATTACTTCATTTGCGATGTGGCCAATCGGGAGGAAGTTTACAAGCAAGCCAAGGTGGTTCGAGAAAAGGTACAATATACAGCTCCTTCCATTTCCAAAGTTGCATGAAAAGAAATGTCATTTGCACGGCAGAACACATCATAAACCACTCCCATGTGATGCCTCTTTGTCTGCAGCCGAATGTATATTGGCTGAGCTGTAGAGCCTTCCATCTGGTAGAGAGATTAGACTTAAGAAATATGTGAATAAAAGCAAGGAATATATTCATGACAGCTCTGGCGCAGCACACAATGTAATCGCATAAAAGCAGAAAAAAAGAGATCATCATAAGGTTATTTCAGTATATGGCAAATTTATCAATATTGTAATATCAGCAAACATAATACCCAAAGAAGTACATGCATCCTAGCAGTGCCTATGATACAAATGAATAAGCATGTGTCCTATTAGAGCCTTAAACGATGCTAACTTATAACATAGTTTTTAAAGAGGAAATTATAGATCTCCTGAAATCTTAATTTAGTTGTACCACTAATAAAAATCCAATCCAAATATTGGCATCATTACAGCAGCAATCACAGTAATATTAGGATATAATGTTTTTTCCAAAATGCTGTTTATGATAGACTTTTTTTTTAAACTTTTTTTTTCTTTTTAATATTAGGTTGGAGATGTAACAATACTTGTGAACAATGCAGCTGTGGTCCACGGTAAAAGTCTTATGGACAGTGATGACGACGCCCTGCTCAAATCCCAGCACATCAACACTTTGGGACAGTTCTGGGTAAGAATCAAACTCAAGACATTTGGCGTGTGGCTTTTAGGGGAATTTTGTCTCATAAAATTGAAACTTATCATTATTATATTTTTGTCATGTAGCACACACACCAAATTCACAGCTGTCATTCTGGCACATTAAGTGGGGTATTTCCCAAATTGCCCTGCCTGTGAAACATCAGAAAGCTTTTATAAAAATCCAAAAGCATTTTTATTTTGAAAGATCAAAAGACTGTCACGTCCAGACAGAAATGCAATTATCAGCTAAAAGAAATGGAAATGTAATCCCCCTAAATATTATCTTTTTAGTCTTGTTCCACTTTGTCTATATTCTAGTCCTAATTCTGGTTTGTGTCAATTCTTTGCAGACTACAAAAGCCTTCCTACCTCGGATGTTGGAGCTACAGCATGGCCATGTAGTGTGCATAAACTCCATCTTGTCCCAGTCACCAATTCCTGGAGCCATAGACTATTGTACCTCCAAAGCCTCCTCATTGGCCTTTATGGAGAGCCTGACACTGGGCATGCTGGACTGTCCCGGGGTTGGATGCACCACAGTGCTCCCCTTTCACACCAACACAGAGATGTTCCAGGGAATAAGAGTCAGGTAAGGAGCTATACAAATGCACTGTGTACTTTGACAGGCCACTATATTAGGTACAACTGCTCAGGTGAAAATGACTCCCATGACAGAAAACACTCAGTGCGGACCATTTCCAACTGATGCCAGATATCAGAGAGGTCTATGGCCACACTGGCTAGAGATTAAGATATAAAGTAACTGAATTAATCACAGCCAGTAGACAATTGAAGTAGAAGACAACATTGGGGCTTTATGAGGTTCAGGGTGTACCTAATGAAGTGGCCGTTTATTGTATTCAAGTATAGACATGACACGTTAAGTACACATTGTATGATTTTAGTAGAGTATGATGAAAAATGAAAAAAAAAAATTTTCTTTATAGATTTCCCCAGCTCTTTCCACCTCTGAAGCCCGAGGTTGTGGCCCAGAAGACGGTGGATGCAGTTAGAGCTGACAAGGCCTTCCTCTATCTGCCTTGGACAATGCATGCTCTTGTTGTTCTTAAAAGGTAAAAACACAATACTTAATTTAAGTATACTTGATTTCAACATTTTCTAACATAACATCTTTATCCTTCCTTTTCTAGCTTCATGCCTCAAATTGCACTTGAAGAAATCCACAAGTTCACCGGGAGTTACACCTGCATGAACACATTCAAAGGGCGGACATGAGCCTGGACTCGACTTCTTAAGATGTGGAAGTTTTTAATAAAAGGAAATGGACCTTTTTTTACACACAGAGGTTTGAGCTTCCGGACCAGGGCTGGGTAAAAATATCGATTCATCAATGCATTGCAATTATTCCTTCCTTAATTCAATATTGATTCAGCAAATTCTATGAATTGATTCTCAAAATATTCCTGGTAGCGCTTATACGAGTGGAGAAAGTGTGCGCGTTCTTTCTCTCTTGCTCGCCCGCTCACTGCTGTAGACGGCTCGAAACACTCAGAGCCGTAACTACTGCTGAAGGGGGCCCCCGAGGACGGCAAATTTACTTAAGAAATGACTGTGATAATGAATAATATTTCAGTAGCCAAACAGAAAAAAAACTGTGAAGTAGTCTAAACATGACATAGCATCACTATTCCCCTGAAGGGGCCCTCTCTAGGGAGGTCTACCCCTGCCACAACTGTCTGAAGAGGGAAAATGCAATGACCATGTAAAACAGAGCGCATTGAAATGACAGCCGTACTCGTGCTACCCCCTTAAGTGGCCCGTTTCAGCGCTAGTTATGTTGATAGCGGTGCGCAGTAGGTTCAACCTGAAGCCCTTTCTGCAGTCTTTACCAAAAGACAAGAAAGAAAGAAAAAGAGGAACAAGACAGCGGTACAGCTCATCATACCACTGTATACCTGTCTGTGCCTGTGGCTGACACAGGGGCTCGGGAAAGCACTAATGACAGATGACTTAACATGCCTTGATTCTGCTGTCATAAATAAACTGATTCATGTGGAAACAATCAGCCACTATAGCCATACAGAGAACACTTCTAGTTGTCAGACAGTTTTTATTTGGCTTTAATCCGATAGGGCATCACAGAGATGTGAATTGTTAAAGTTTACAAGAGAGAGAAACTGTTTAATATAGGCGAAAATATCGTTGCGCTCGTTTGGCGAAAGACGGCACCTTTCACACAGTCTCCCTGTTTTCAAAGTGTTAGGCAAAGCTAAAAAATACACTAAATAGATGTATTCTGCCATAACAGTTTTACAGACAAAAGTGGACTGAGAAGACTGGACTCAGATATAGGAGAATGAGGGACAATACTGTACAAGTTTGTGTAAGCAGAAACCAAACACTTCCTTTGGCTACTTCAAAATGAAAGCTTTATCCTGTTCCAGCAGCAGAACCAATTTTATTGTGGTAGGATCAGGGAGGAATCGAGTATTGGCACTGCATTACTGATGCTTCTCTGTGCTACAGCAGGGACTGCGTTTGAGTCTTTGACTGTTATAACAAGTGACACTGACTGTCTTTAAAACTGTATACTAGTTAATCTGCTCCTAAAAGTAGCCAATGTATTTTAGAGAAAGAACACTTATGACAAATGCATTTGAACCTGCATATAGACTAAATATTATTGCAAAAGCCGCTTGTTAACTTGTTCTTCGTGTGAGGTGGTGGGGTAGAAAAGGTTGCATATTTAGGGCCTCAGTTATCCTTCTTGCCTAGGGCCCCCTTAGTGTCTAGAAACGGCACTGGAAACACTAAACCTGGGACAAGAGGACCGTGTGTACAGACAAGTTCTATTCACGGATCTTATACAGACACGTGGAGAGAAACTTTTAATAGTAATAAAATTAATAATAACAATAATAATAAAAGTACATTACTGAATTGATAATCGAATCGATTTAAAGCAGAATTGCAACCTTAGGAATCGAAATCGAATCGAATTGTGAGGTTCCCAACAATACCCAGCCCTATTCCGGACCGTGTGTATATACTGACTTTGAAGGTGGCGGTCCAGCGAATCAAGAGTACAGTGGTAGCAGGCGGCTATCTTTATGTGTGAGACTGTGTGTATGCATGTGGCATACTTGTATACAGTAGTACAGCAGAGTACTAAGCAGTCTTACCTTTTGAGTAAGCTGTTTGTAGTTGTAGGTTTTGACACTTGTTTTAGTCTTTAAACCTATTTTTGTATTCATCTTTTGAATGTGTTTGAATGAAAACAAGATAATAAAATGTTTTAGTCATGTATGCCGTTTCTGTGTGTGATGAAAATGGTAAAAAAAGCAAGCACTTGGGAGGCATTCATTGTTGTGTTGGTGTCTTGTGACTGCCATGACAGCGTGATAATGTCTTTTGATTTATGCCAAACATGAGATCAGTGATTGAGGCAGACAACGCTGTCAAAACATAAAACATGCTCCAAGTGCTGGGAGCTGCATATGTGTTCTTTTTTGTTCTCTGTTGTCAGTAAATGTTCGAGGGTCTAGCGTCAGGCTCCATAAATATTATTAATTCAAAACAAGTCTGTTAGGGAATCATGCAAAGTAATACATTGAAATAAATTGAACTGAAGTATATATTTTATATACAGTATATTGGGAAATTAACTAAACGGATATACTGCATTGATTCAATTATGATGTTTGTATGGGCTCTCTGATAATAGGTGTGTTGCTTATGGTACATTTATCAATAACAGTACTCCATAGTGTTTGTCATACGGAATGTTCAAAATTCCGGAATGGAGGCAACTGGAGCAAAAGTGAGTTAACTTTACACAAAAGTGTGATTTGTGGTGAGGGATAGAAT
>JAVQKG010364863.1:0-11541 GCA_036025885.1 Hypseleotris bucephala | reverse complement strand
GATTACAGTGCATTTTAAGATTTAACAAATAACTTGATACCATTAAACTAAAATGTGTTGTATACCTGGTTCACTATAATTCACACAATAATCATATAAGACTCAAAAAACGTAATTGCAAATTTAGCCAAGCCTTCTCATATTGTTAGCTTTAAACTAGAACCGTCTTTAGTAAACTTCTTGTGTTTTTTACTTACTAAAGCATAACGTCCATCACAGACATAAAGCTCTAGTTTCAGTGTCATTGTGCTGTCTGACTGCTCCAGAGTTGTGTGTGGATGTTTATTTTGCCGGAGGTCCTGTCAATCACCGGACAGCCCGAGGAAGAAAAGGAAGTCTCTGCCTGAAAACAAACCCTCAAAATCCTTGACATGGCGTCATGCGGATGTACAAAAAATGAAACTTCTGAACAAATAAGAGTATTGGTCAGTGTAATATGAGCTTTCTCTGTCAAGTTTGTATGTTCTCCCTGTATCTTGATGAGTTTCCTCCCACTATCAACATAAAAACAACCCCTACAAGTTAATCCTCCAGTTAGATACTCCTGGCTTCTGACAGCTTGTCCCAAGGGCATTGAAAGGATGGGTGAACTGCAAAGAAGAGAGTTTACTTAAATGTAAAATCTTAAGTGTATAATTCAAAGACTCTAACAGGCTAAACCAAATATAAGGCCATTATTCTGTTAATCTTTTTAGCATGGCCAGTAATATTTTGTGCATTATCTGAAAGATTAAATACAAGGTCCACTCCCTGAGATTCATTCCTTCAACTGTACTGTATTATAAATCTGGTCCCAAAGCCCTTAGTCAGGAAAAATACACACACTGGGTTCATGTGAGTCGCCCTGTTGCATCAGCCAAGAAGAGTGGAAAAATATTTTAACACGCAAACAGGCCAGGGGCAGATCTAGAGCCTCAAGAGTTGCGTCTTATGAGCCCAGAGACACAATCTGACTGGAACATGTGGTTTTGATCGCATCACGTGCAAGGACGAGGCCAGTTACTGCAAAATGATCATTCACTACTATAGGCACTAGTGCAATGAGAACCACATGCAGTTCAAACGCAAACGCCTCCATTTACAGCCTGTTTTCAGTCATGTCCTTTCTCGTGGGAGCACTGTTCCCAAGCCAGCAAACAATGGCTCTGTATTCATTCAACTTTTTCAAACATTGGTGAGAATCCCAAACCAGTGTTAGTGTTAAATTAGATTGTGTGTCCATAGCTAATGTGGTAAATGTATGAGGGAAAAGTCGTATATCTGCTGCATACAATAACAACACACCTATAGAAAGATATGAAGATAACCCTAACACACTTGGAAAACATTGACATTCACAGGCACGTGCTTCCTTTAAACTAACCACCCTGTGAATTCTTTTTAGATGTTCTAAAGTTAAAAAGTAGATATTTTATGCATTGTTTCAAGCAATTAATAGGTGACTCTTCTGTTACATTCAGATTGGTACACATTTTATTAAAAAAGACTTTGATTATTCACCCGTTACATGAACTGTTTGCCCTCCTGCCCTCAGGGAAAAAAGATACAGGAGAGATCAATATTTGGTTTCTTCGCCTGTTTACATAGAAAGGTGAATATAAGTGTTTTTGGCTCATGTGACAGTCAGCACCTCAGACCAGTTCCTCAAACAACAAATTCAACTCCAGGTATGTTTTTGATAAAGTCACTATAACTTTGTAGAGAGCTCGGAAAGTTAAGGTTCATTTAGCATATCTGAGCCCCAGCCATGCGAGAGAGTGCATGGCAGGGGCAACAGTGACGTTTTGTAGTTTTATGTAGTAACTAAACACTCTATTGAAATAGCCTTTACGTCACCTCTTCTGATAATAAGTGTCTTGTTAGTAACTGTCTACTCAACCTGACCTTCAACCTGATGGGCCAACCTTTTATTCTGTGAGAACAGCTGGCTAATCCAGTCCGATGATCCCACAGAAAAGCCCAGGACAGCGGACACTCAGGCTGGCAGGGGGTGTATATTAGTGCCGTGTTTTAGAAAGTGGCCAAACAGACAGGTCATAACCCAGTAGCATGTGTGAGTACAGACAACTATATCCCTGTGTCTCTGCTGCTCACATTCACGTCTATAGCAGGTGGGGGACCAAGAATAATTTGGGTTTGTTGACTGGTCACATATCACTGAGAGGAATACATTGTCATGACAAGACAATTTAGCACCTACTGGAAGACAGTAAGCTAGTCGTGTAGAATAAATTCAACCTGGAAAAAGGTACGATACATCAAATTGTATGGAAAAAACATCATTCAATAAAGGGCTAAACTAATGCACAAAGCCCTTGTGTCTAAACTTTATGCATGGTCTAAAATAGGACTAAACCAAGCCTAATACAGCACTAAAGACTAAGCTAGGACTAAACAAAAGGTGTCATCCAAGACTAGGACTAAACCAGATATACAATCAGGACTAAGCCAAAACTAAACCAGGACTAAAACTGGGTCTAAATCAAGACTAAGCAAGGGCTAAACCCAAGCTAAACCAAAACAGGACAAAACTGTCTAACATCACACAACCGCCTTACAATTTTCATTGTGTGCTCAGTTGCTCAAAAATCTGCACATCCAATTTAAACTGTGTTTGTCTCTGTGCCTTAGTGCTCACAATTAAATGCTCTAGATACACCAGCCCAGACTTTTACAAAAACATTGTCTCGTGCCTGTTATTTCTGTCCTTTCTCCCCAAAGCCAGCAAAGATAATGCATATCATCATTCTTGCCCGAGATTAGGCTGAAGGGGAATATTGTGTTAGGGATTGAGGAGTTGTGAATAGGCGCTGGGAGCAGGACTAAAGCCACAGACCCGCGGTGCTTCCCCCGGGCGTCCTGGGACAGTCACAGAGGGCCACAGCGCTGATCCGACCTGACAGTGTGTTGTGGGAGGATGAGCTCGGCTGTAAGAGGTACATAGGAAGCACAACAGTGTTCACACGGGCAGCGCTTCATGGCCTTGGAGAGGGGAGGGGCTGCATGGATATCAATGAAAGACCAAGACACTGATTCTTCTACCAATACTCTTGTGGGTTGTTGCTTCACTTTGTAATTGTCATGACACCCTACATAACTGAACTAAACACTATCCTCCTCTATTTGAGTCACGCATTCACTAGAACCTGGGTTATGACCTCCACTCACACAATTCTGTCTTCTTGTTAACAATACAGGAATAATGTTACTAACTGAAATAATAATACAGAACTTTATCAGCACTCAAATTGCTTTATACTTTATATTTATACATTATTCACTCTCACAGACACACAGTGGTAGTGGTAAGTTACAGTTTCCCTGGCCACAACTGCCCTGGGGCATACTGACAGACATGTGGCAGCTATACAGCTTCTACAACCTTTTCCACTACCACCAAACATAGCACCACAATTAAATTACACACACACATTCACAAATGCTAAGATGAAAAAGCTTGAGGCCTACTGACAGCCTGTCAAACTGGTCCAATCTGCTACTTAATTTGCACATGAAGTAGGTTACTATGCCTCGTTTTTGACAAAAGTCAAAGCAAATGTTGATGGAATTTGTAGTTTTCTGCTCTGGCTCTCACATTTTTTTCCCAGGGCTGTGATGGAGGTATGTCATATGGGAAACACTTGCGGCCCACACCCACTTGTTGACCCCCCTGAACCCAGCTTCTTGGCTTCACCTTGGCCATGAGAAGATGACCACTCAGTTCATAGTAAACATGGGGGAATCACATAAAGTATTTATCAAATGACACATCCCAGTGACTCATCTGTTTTCATTAATTTATTCACAGTCATCGTTGGCCCATGTTGAAGAAAATCAGGTCGAGTGATGTTTATATACAACACAATGTGGTACTACTAATATCATCTTCATTTTCAACAGATTTCTTACAAACTGTCAAGTGCTGCAAATCTTCAGTCATTTATAACCCACTCACACATTCTCCCGTTTAACAAAGCCATGATGAGAGCAAACAGAAAAATGAAGTCAAACAGCTGCTCACACAATGAGAAAAATGTCCCTTGTCTAGTGTTTCATCAGCTCATAGTAAGCTCAGTGCTTTAAAAACATTGCTCCAACCTGAGTCACTTCTTGGGGCCACGTGAGTGTGTTCATACGAGCTGAAGATAGTATCACTGCAGGGTGTAGACTTCTGCCAGCCACCATAAAGTTGTCTTAACATAATACAGACAGACTCATGGCAGAAACAAAAGGATAAGGTCACAATAAAGGGTGATTAAAATGCTGTTTGTTGCAATCACAATGCTCCAAAATGTCTCAGGAATTTATATTCATCTTCTTATGCTTATTGCTTTTAGAGCTTGTGGTTGATTATACAAGCAACTTTGGGCCCTGGGCTTAGAGAGATTTACACTGACAGGCATTCACTCTCACAATTCATTTACTTGGGGCAATTTAGATTCACCATTTCTCCTAGATGCTGGGGGAAAAAACAAAGTACCCAGGGGGGACCCACACTAACATGAGGAGGACATGCATACTCCACTCCAGAGATTGAAGTCTATATGTAAATAAAAGTATGAATAGACTGTAAAGTTATAGTGTATTCACTCTCTGTACACATGATATAGTTTCAAAAGACATGTGGACGAGTTGGAAATAAAGCTTTTTGTGAATGAAGCACCCCCAAGCAGCCACTACACTAATAGTCTTCAGGTGTTTCTTAATGTTTCTTTTGTTTTGGGTCAGTTTAAAGTGTTGCTCATTTTGCTCTTTCAAAGACCTAATACTGTTCCAAGCATTTCCATGACAGGAGAATGGAGCTGTTTGTGAGCCTCTGAGGAGTGTGGCAGATGCCCTCTTTTACAGGGGCCCTCATATTCAAATCACAGCAGCTGGGAAGTGCAATTGAAGGCGGTAAAGTAATGGGCAGAGACTGTGGAGCTTTTCAAGTTGGGGGTGGGGTGTATAATCTGGCACACGTCTACTTTCAAGGCTCCTTTTCTCTAATCAGCACTAACTGGGGTTGTTGTCTCGCCTCGTTCTTTCAGGCCTATTGCCATGAAGCCGAACGTGTAAATAAAAGCAGAGAGGTTTTAAGTGGGCGGGGGTGGCATGTGGCTGGAGCGACAGCAGGTTGTCTGCCCACAGGCACTGATGCTGCAGCAGGGGCCGTGGTAGGGAAGCACACATGTCACTTGTGAGTCTGACATTATTTTCTTTGTCTCCATGTGGATAATGTATTCTACCCATTCCCAGTGCCAAGATGTGACTTTCTACAGTATGCTTCAACATATGCTGACCCTGGCGTTTCAGATGGGCCTGTGATGTTAGAGGGCTATTGCTTTCTAGGTGAAGACTAAACTTAAATAAATAGCATATTTCATCCATAATGACAAGGCAACGGTTGTTCATAATTGATTTTTATAACATAGCGGTCTATGGCAAATACAATGTAACTGAGCAAGGGAGGGGCCCTCTAAATTCCAAGAAGAAAATACAAACATACAGACAGTAGAAGCAGTCTTATCCTTTTCTTTATAAAATAGGTCAGTGCTTTGGCACAAAGCAAGTCCCATTTTATGAATTTGGTGTTAATGACAAAGAAGCCAGACCTTTGAACCATCTACAATTTTAAAACAGGAATTATGAATTAGTTTCTTTTTGAGCAATAACTTTCCTTTGGGTTATTCCGGTCATGGCATTGGTCTTGTTTCTCAAAATACTAAACAAAATTTAAAAGTTACCATATAGGGCAAAAATCAAATCAGATTTATGGAAAAAAGCTGACTGCCCCTCTGATTGTGCACAGTACTGATTGGCCTTTACTCACTGTGTGCTGAATGGATCCAAGTCAGCTCCTGAAGATGGTACATGGGGTGCATACCACTTATCCTTAATGGCCTGTGAGTGAAAGAAAAAAGTCATTGCACACACACATTATGCTGTACTAGACACATAGTTGTTGTTGTTTGGTAACATGAAGTCACTCATTTGTTTATTTCTATTTATAAACATCTGAAATGTATTTGCCTATTTGCAGTGTAAACAGGATGTGCAGCAAGTAACCTATATGTCTTTTGTGTAAACGAGATTAAAAAAAGCAAAAGAGAGGACAATATGAAGTAATTGAAGATCTGTGCTATTTTGAGTTAACAAAAAAGCTGTCCAACCAAATACTGTGTATAAGATTCAAGTGGTTGTTTTTGAAAAGGGACAAAGAGCCTAGTGACTACTGCTGAGTGCTGCTCCCCAAAATAGGCCAAGAGCTCCACCGTGTGTCAAAATAAAGAACAGCCACCACCTCATAGACAGACCAAACTCTTGCCTTTCACGTGAAATCATTTTGTATAAAATATATAAAAAAATATATATAAATAAAAAAACTTTTGTTTTTATTATATATTTATAATGTTTAATTGTTTAATAATTCGTTCATACATTTTGATGGTGATATACTCAAATAAGCTTAAGATTAGGACATCCCCTATTGACTAACATGTTGTTAGATCGATTGATCTGAACTCAACTAGTTTTGTCTCCAGAGAAGGTTTGCATCAAACCCCGAGAAGATCTGTGCTATCAATTTGGGATTCTGTAACTATAAAAGCGAAATAAATTATGGATCGATTGGCGAATTTTGGAAGTACGTGTGAGGATAAAATCTATTTTCACGTATACAGGCGTATTTGTAGATGCTACATTAGCAGGAGCTAGTTAATCGAACCCGTATTGATATTGTGTGCTAATGTCAGCTAGCGTGTGTTTATTTTTCTACGTTGTAAATTAATCCACAGTTTAGCCACGTACAAATAGTACGATTTAATGTGAATGTAAATGCAGATTTTCTTAAAATGCAACCGATACATTGTATATAAAGTGAAGAGTTTTGGGGTGTATTATGTTTACGATGGTTAGCTAGCTAGCATCACGCTTATAGTTCAAACGTGATTTCCTCATGAATAAGTTAGTTCTTATCCTTATATCTGCACATGGAAGAAAACTTACCGTTCACATCACAACTGTTATTGTAATCGTTGCAGATGATCCGTTTGATAAGCCTCCATGCAGGGGCTGCTCGTCTTACCTCACAGAGCCCTACATCAAGTGTGCGGAGTGTGGACCCTCTCCTTTTCTGCTTTGCCTCCAGGTAAACTGACCTGTGTTATTATTTATAGATAATTTATTGTTATATGTTACCGTCATTTATTGACATGTAACTATTTTATTTTAGTGTTTTACACGAGGATTTGAATATAAGAAGCACCAGAGTGATCACAAATATGAAATCATGGTATGTTTATTTATTTATTTATATAATTATTATTTTTGTATGTCCAAGTATTGAACGATCTGTCACACAATTTTGTAACCTTTTATAACAACAACACAGACATCAGACTTCCCTGTACTGGAGCCAGGTTGGACAGCACAAGAAGAAATGGCTCTTCTGGAAGCAGTTATGGATTGTGGCTTTGGAAACTGGTAAATTTCTCAAACAAATTATAGTCTGAATGAGCTTTTGATCATATTTAACCTTTTTGTTTGTGTATGATGGGAAAGGCTACACATTATTTCTTAATTACAATGTTTCCGTTGATGACAAAACTTAAATGCTTTTCCACAGGCAGGATGTGGCATATCAAATGCGTACAAAGACTAAAGATGAGTGTGAAAGTCACTACATGAAGAATTTCATCAATAATCCACTGTTTTCCTCCACCCTGCTAAGCCTTCAGAAAACAAAAGACTCACGCTTTGCAGACACAGCTATCCCTTTTAAACGTTGGTATCTAAATCATCTTTTTAAATGAACAAACACTTGTTTAATAAGCATGGTAATATATTATCATAAAACATTTTGATCTGTGCTTTAGAGCCGGTAGTGCCAATATTTGCTTTTAAGAAGTGAAGTGCTGCCTTGTGCACAGTTGGGCTGAAACAGTTGGTAAATCAGGAACTAGCTTGAGTTTGTAGCTTTTCCATCTGTTGCTCTGTTGAGTGCTTCACAAACACAGATAGTCTTGTCCACAAAACAGTTGGTGTATAAAGACACAGGAAAGATTTATTGTAATATTAGTCATGCTTCTAAATTTAGTCTTTGTTTGTGCAGTGAAAACAATGGTACCTTTACTGCTTAAAGAGGGATTTGTCCTCCTCTACAAAAAACAAACAGAAGCATTTCAAAAGTAGTTGAACAAACTTATACAAATGTCAACTTAATGTTTTAACTTCTATGTCCTCTTTTGGTTGTTTATTTGACAGCCACAGATGACCCTCCTCGTCCCACATTTGACTCAGTTCTCTCTCGAGATATGGCTGGTTACATGCCGGCAAGAGCAGACTTCATGGAGGTGAGGACTGGATACAGCAGAATAATTAATAGCTTATTAATTTATACGATGCTACAACAGACACAAGTATCACCATAATTTATGTGTAATTCTTATCCCTACATGCAAGTATAATGATTCGTTGTTCTGTTTAGGAGTTTGACAACTATGCAGAATGGGATTTGAAGGACATTGACTTTGTGGATGATGACTCAGATGTCCTTCGTGGTGATTATTTTTTATTTTTACAAAGCAGTAACAAAAGCACTATGGACACTTATCTTGACTTGTATTATTTTTAGCACTCAAGCTGGCAGTCGTTGATATCTATCATTCAAGATTAAGAGAGAGACAGCGGAGGAAAAAGTAAGCAGTTTTTTTAGATAGATGCCTTTATCTGCTGCATGTAATGACCCATTTTCACCACTAGGTGGCATCATTTGTTTATTATGGCTATAGAAATAAATTGAAATAAATCAGATGGAATTTTTGGGAAAATAATGGTCATTTGTAAATCACTTAAAATGATCAACTGCTTGAACCTAGAAAATGCACCCTCATAGCAACATTTGAAAATCTCTTTCTTCCTATTACATTATGTGCTCTTTTTTGTTAGGTTAGATTGTAATACTATTGTATAGTATATAGTTTGTTGCACAACTATTCAATAGAAAGTTTCCCAAAATCTTAGTTCACAAATGTTCTGTCTACCACCAAAGTCTTTTCTTCCTTGGCACAAAAAGTACAGATATATTTAAGGCCAAATAAAACTAAAATACAAGGCAATTTTTATTCCCATTTTTTTTAACCATACAAAACATCAGGAACATTTTAAGTGTGTAACTTGTATCAGTAATGGTTTTCTAATGATTAAAAATTCTTGTATTACCCTTGTAAGTTGTAACAGCTGCCATGAATTCTGTCAATCAGAATGTAATGCATCCATCTCTAAATCAGTCTTAACGACTTAGTGCTCTCAAAGCATGAAGGAATGGCATGTCTGGATGTGCGAGCATGTTTTTAGCTTCTGGCTCACTGTAAATCTTTGTAAATGTGTGAAATGAGATCTTCAAAGAGATATGACCTTTGAAATGCCAAGTTCAAAAAATTCAGGCAATTTGACACGGAAATAATCAGTTTCCCTGCTTTTAGATTTGTGCAGATTAGACTCTAACACCCGAATAATTGCATTTTACAAATAAATTAAAATTTCAAAGACCTGCTAATCTAGACATACATTTGCATTATTTTAATTGAAATATTTATCTGTTTTAGGATTATCCGAGATCACGGTCTGATCAACCTGCGGAAATTTCAGAGTAAGTGATTTTAATTTATGCACTTGGGCTTGGCTTTGACAACCACCATCACAACATAGTATGGAGGCATTTGATATCTAGCAGGCAAATAGCTGAAGGCAGTTTCTATGGATGCGTGCAAACAGGTCCAATGTAATAACTACCACTAGCCCCCTTGGCTCTTGGTTTAGCAGGAGTGTGGCATCTGACAAACGCTTGTATTTACGACCTGGGCTTGGAATAGTCTCTAGAGGTTGTGTGTATGTGCTACGGAATAATTGCGTCACTTTGAATAGGAACCATGCGATGAGTCCCGCTGTTGTAGCAAATAAGGATTTTCTTGTATTGATCCATCTGCCACCGGTTGATTTCCCTCAGTCAGCCTCTTGAGTTCATACACTAGAGGCAAGACAAACAATGCAGGGTTACGGTGAATAAATGTGTCCAATTAAGGCTTTGTGTCCACCACCCCAGAATCCACATGTTGCTGTTTGAAAATGTGGTCTGGGAATTCAAGACTTCTTCTCATGTTTTATTTATATTTCTTCTAGCCTCCCCTTTTTTCCCCTTCACCTTATCTCTCCCAGTATTTCAAGACAAAAGCCAACTCGCAGTCGCTGTGGAGCTGCAGACTGGTTGTCATGGAGACTGTCAAAGATTGTCTCTGCGGGCAGTGTGTGTCTAAGAGAGTGTGAGTGTGTGAGAGTGTGCGAGTGTGCGCGTCACATGCAGTCCTGGAGGCACTGTTCAACCTGGGAGGCTCACAGTATCATGTCTCACTTATTGCTGCAGGCAGTTTGACCGCGGCTGTTGTTTCGCGAGGGGCAGTGGGGTGTGAAGTTCTGAAAAAGCTTGTTACATGAAATGATTGGAGCCTTTTGCATTTGTTTGTTTTATTAGTTTTGTCGATGTTCAGGCAATTATAAAAAAGGGCTTGGTAATTTGGTAATATAATAATACGATATAATTTTATTAAGTCAAGACAATTTGTTATCAATTTTAGCTGACTTTGTATTTTTTTCTTTACACAGAAGACTACTGCAATCAGTCTTTTTTCAAATTTCAAATTCAATGTACATCTAAAACAGTGTTCATCATAATATGTAATACCTTTCTTTTTTATTAAAATGAACACGGGCATAATAACAATAAAATGACATTTTAGAGCATAGCATAAATGCATGTGCTGTAGCACGGTTCGACAATCTTCCCACATCGTGATAACTTGTATCTCAGTTAAATCTTTTCTTTATATTTTTTTACATGGAAAACTACTGCTATCAGTGTCTTTTTTAATGTTCAAATTTAATGTACATCCAAAACACTGTAGCACGATTCACCAATCTTCCCAGATTGACATAACATTATATCACGATTTAATATTTTATTGCCATATTGCAGACCCCTATTTGGAGCCTTTGCATTTGTGTGGTTTGTGTTGGCTGTCAGTATCCAGGCACTGATAAAGGTCCGCTGTCAGCATCTGTGTAGGGACTTTTCATCTCACTGTGTGTCCACCCATTTGCATGATTTAACTCAGACAACTGCTAATTAGCGCTCACATTTAAAAGCATGATGTAGAAAATTGGCTCTAGCCCCAGCAGCTCACACACAAGCACTTCTGTCACACCCACACAACAGCTTTCTCTCTATCTTTGACACTTGTCTGTTTCTCAGCAACACAGCGATACTTAGATGAACACAACTCTCCCATTTAAGTGCTTCTACTTGTAGAGTAATGCAAGTGGTGCTGAATATATGTGAGAGATATTTGGTATGCAATCTAAGGGAAAGTCTGACTTTTTGTTTGATGCAGTAACATATTTGGATGAGAATATATGTCTATGTAGGAACATAGATCAAGTCCTTTAAACAGATTTAGATCTATATGTTTGATGCACATTTGGATTACACCTAAGCATTACTTTAAC
>JAVQKG010364848.1:0-14219 GCA_036025885.1 Hypseleotris bucephala | reverse complement strand
TTGGTAACACTATTTTATATTATCCCTTAGCTATATTGT
The DNA here is from genome assembly GCA_036025885.1 of Hypseleotris bucephala. NCBI lineage: Eukaryota > Metazoa > Chordata > Actinopteri > Gobiiformes > Eleotridae > Hypseleotris > Hypseleotris bucephala. The sequence goes on along the minus strand of JAVQKG010364848.1, from coordinate 14,180 downwards.
ATCTACCCCCTTTAAGTACAATGAATAAACTGTAATAACAGGTAACTACACTGTAACTAACCCTAACCTTAACCATTATATATTTTGTTACACAGTAATTACAATGTACTGAATGTGGTAAATACAATGTAGTTAAGGGACCATGTAAAATAAGTGTGATCTTTGTTTTCAGTTTATTATGTAAAAATATACATATAGTTAAATTGGTTAATGGTTTCAATGGTGTTTGTGGTATAAATGGTGAAAAAGCAAGTTAAATACAGTTTATTATTGATTAATTGAAGGTAAACACTGCTCCCTTTACAAGTATACAATTATATGTTTTTCAACCACTAAACATCGCCATGTAATAAAGGCATTGTTTTCCTTTATTAAATGCACTGAAACGCATTACATTTTGTCATTCCTTTGTTGAGAAAGTTTTCATATCCTTCATGTGCAACAAAACGCGATACACTGTTTTCTTCTCCTACCATCTCTGGAGGTGTGCCACTCAGGTGTAAAGCCCCAACCCAATTACACTGACAGCAGATGGCCCAGCATGTCCCCGGCTGCAGTGTCGACGCTGGCACACATAGCTCCTCCTCTCACTCTTTCTCTCCCCTAACTGGGTCATATCTCCTGCTCACTACTCTATATGCCATCTCCGCTATTAATAATAATAATAATAATAATAATAATACAAAACCCATATATAGACGCTTTACAGTTGCATTATTGATTCACTCCACAGTCAAATCCAGTGGTGGTAAGCTATTGCTGCCCTGGGGCACACTGACAGAGGCGTGGGTGCCAACCGACCACCACCGATCACACATGCATTAATAGGCAATGTGGGTTAAGTGTCTTGCCCAGGGAAACAGCGGCAATATGTGCTCTGGAGGGAATTCAAAACGGCTACCCTCTGGTTACAGGGCAAGCACTTGCTTCCTCCAACTGATATAATGTATGCATGATGTAAAGAATTAAATTGTGAGCCAATAATGATAGTCAATGTTAAGGTCTACCAACGGTTTACCATTGAACCCTTGGTTTATTCATGGTTTAGTCTTGGATTCCTGTCATATTTTTATTGAAATACCTACACTATATTACAGCCAACTTGTTTTTTGACACATGCCTATATACTCCAAATAGTGTTGTGTTTCATTGTCACTGTGTGTTATGTTTCCAAAAACTACTATAAAACTAATGTCCACAATTTATCCTTATATCACGGCAACTATAAGTCATTTAGTACAGGAAGAGCTTTGCCAGACTGACATCCTCTTGTCATTTACTGGGCTTTACAAAGTTAATCAACCAGTAAATCAGCTGCTAATTAGTGCAAACTGATATGGTTAATGTTTAATATCAGACTAATTTACAATACAGTAGGACCCTGACACTGTGAAGGCAAGATTCATTATAGATAGTCATAACACTGAATGGTTGAGGGAAGGTAGACTTGGTATGACATGATTTCTTTGCCCGGGGCTCACAGAAATTAAGATGCAGTCGAGGCATGTGTTTAAACCATAAAGCCAATTATACTAAACCATTAAGTTTTCAACAAGAGTGATTTTAATGTGTGCCATATGAAATACATAAATATCCTGGGGTAGTCATTAACTAATAAATAAAATACAAATTCAATCCAACATAATTGAATGTGAATGTCAACAAACCCATTTAAAATAAGGCCTTTTGTTGACTGCCATATGCATGCATGTCTAAATAGTAAATGACGTTTTCACAGCTATTGTAAAATAAGAGACATCAAACTGAGGTAAAATGTTTTTGCCAAACACAAATCACACCCAGAGAGAGATGTAAACGCTGCTGTAGTGCTGATCAATAGTCTCAGTCAAGAGGCTGGTGCCCAGCCAGCATTGACAAGTGGGCCCCAAGTGGGTTAAGTCCGGGCTACGTGGGTACTGAGTGGGCATGTGCTTGACCTGGGCCAATTTTGAAGGTAGGCCCATTTGGTTTCAGTAGGATAGGCCCCATATGTGATGCCCACATGGGCTGACTGTATGGGGCCCTCAGAAGGTCTATGTGGGTTTAGTGGGCATGAGAATAGACAGGGCAAATGTTAATGGGCCCCATATTCAACAGGGAACATGGGGCCCAAGTGTGACTCAGCCCACTTGGGCCCTTCCTGTAACCCAGTTATAACCCACTTGCAGCCCACATGGGCTAACACATGTGGGGCCACCATGCAAACTGCGGACAAACCCACTTGGGACCCTATTTACAGCCCAAATATAACCCAGATGGGGCCCACTTGTCAATGCTGGCTGGGTGGTGCTTTGGTTTAGTATGCAGCCCCAATAAAGCAGCAGCCCACACAGTGCAAAGTTCCCAACGATGGATATGCATTTTAATGTTCTATATTGTAATGTTATTTTTCTCTCTCTTGCAAATGTTAATATTGAGCTAATACTTAACTGTTTTTATTCTCTAGAAGTTTCTGTTAAGTTTTGTGAAGGATCTGTTCATGTTTAAATAGGGACAATATTATGTTTTTAAGCATGTTTTATGATTGAAAAAATATTGATTGAAAACCTCTTGTCTTACTTGTTCTCTAATAAAAATACTCAGATTAGGTGCATGTCCCTTTAGGCCTCCCCCTAGTGGTCAAGCACACTTACAATACTCAGTTTAGGTGCATGGCCCTTTTAGGCCTCCCCCTTGTGGTCAAGCACACTTACACTCAGCCACACAGCAGCCAATACAAACTCTTGAAAATTGTTGGCTTCTTCACCTATCAAAAAAAGTAAAAATAAGTGTTTCCAGCTCTTGAGAAGGTCAGTGCCTCAGCATACAAGATAACTCACACATGTTAACAACAATAAAGCTGTTTTAAGATCTAGTTCACATCACCACAGTAGTTTGGCTTTATATAACTGGATAATGAAAACAAACTTTTGTTATGACCCAGTGGGACAAACAATGCAATTACTCAATAAATGGCTTTGAACTCAGACAAATTAAACCTTGTGTTGCAGAAAGCTCTACAACAAGCAGCATTATAGTCACCTAGGGGAAATTTACCAAACTGATCATATTAAGTAACTATCATTTCATACAGTGCATATTATTTTAGCAGATAGTTTTAAATGAGCTATCACTGTGTCTTCTTTGGCTTGGTATTTACGAAACATTTGTATTTTGTCTGTCATCGATGGGAGTCTTTCAGTCCTAATAGTGAGATTAGATGAATTTTTGTGCATATGTGGGTCTGCTGGGTCATTTTAGTAGATCACTCATGCATGAAATCTCAACCTGTACCTTGGATGAATTCCCAGGCATGCTGTGGACTGTGTGGCTTTACAAACAAACCCAAAATCGCATTCAAACCGAAAATAAATACATTGATGGTATTGCTGGGTTGCATGTAACATCACAACATTGTATAGCCCTATACATTTTAATGGGAGATAGGGGAGAGGAAAATGAATATTGTTAATATGCAGATTTTGTGGTGTGGTCGGATTGAGAGAGGGGGGTAATCGACCATGTCACTAACAAAAATGACCAGATTCAAGAGTGGGATTCAAAGAGAATCATTCATTTATTTGCATCTCAATGCCATTTTAGTATCATTTATTGTATTAGAAAAGTAGCGTTCAAGTGATATTAGTGTCAACCTACAATAAAATGTACAGTTGTGATTCTAAACTAGAATTTTAGGGGCTTTTTAAACTAGTATGCATTGTGTTTTAATTATCGTGATATTATCTATTATTATGGCCACAATAATCGTGAGACAAAAATTTGAAATTGTCCCATGCCTAAAATGGGCTACCTCTTGCAGACTAGCACTGGTTTGCTGCAGGCATGTAGGAGCTAGGAGCTAGTGGCTGGTATGAGTCTTTTATGTAAATGGTTTAAAAGATTGTCAGGTGAGCCAGCTGCCGTGAGAGGAGATAAGAGGCAGCGGAGGGCATCCCTGGCTACTTCCCCTTGTCCAGTGCATCCTCTTTACTCACCTAAAGCCAATCTCACGGGGTAATGGAACTAGAAAAAGTTATTAACCCGCTTTGCAGCAAGGGCAGGACAGCTCTATTAAGCCAGCACACACAGATTCCCCTACTTTCAATTATTGCTTCCCAAGTGCTGAAGAAAGTTAGAAAAGGCAGAAACCAGATCCCACCTGCTCTTCTTATCAGTAACTGTTTCTCTTGAGCGCACAGTGGATATGTTAAGACAATACAGTATATATGTCACTAAGACACATCCACTGCTGTTAACTGGGGATTTAAAGGGGCTGGGCTAGGCTTTACACAGAAGTAGGAGAGGGAAGGATACTAGAAAAATATGGTCTTACACAATACTGATTGCTGCTATCTGCCATTGAGAGTTAGCTTAAAGAACACTATTTTACTGCTACTATGCATTTTGTACAGTGGCACAGTGGGTAAGCATTTGACCTGCAAGAAGATGCCTTGTTTGAATCCCTGCCCAAGTGTATATTGTCGCTGTGTGCCTGGGCAAGACACTTAACCCACATTGCCTGTGAATGAATGTGGTTGTGTGATTGGTGGTGGTCAGAGAGCCCGTAGACGCAGACTGGCAGCTACGCCTCTGTCAGTGTGCCCCATGACAGCTGTGGCTACACAAGTAAGCCTACATCCACGAGTGTGACTGAGTGAATGACTAATGCAACAGTAAAGCTAATAGAAAAGCACTATATGAGTGGAATGCATTATTGTTATCTTTTTTGTCTTCTGCAATGACTAGTTTAATCACAGCGCCTTATCACAGTTGGAACACTACTTGCCCTATCTCCTGTCTCTTTCTTCCAGACACTACTGCAAAGTGCCTGAAAGCTTACCTCCTACATTTAGTGACCCTTTGCCCAGGGGCCAGAGGGGCAGATGGGTGCTTGAGGTCTAGGCTGATATAGCAGCGCCTCCGGAAACGTGCCTGTGTGAATCAATCTCATGGAGGAGGCCAGGCCAGGGGCTAGGCTACGACTACTGCTTAGGTGAGTCATATAAAAGTGGCTATTTGCTCAGCGACTGCCAGCCCCACGGGTCACCCTACAGGGAACTCTGCCTGGCAACCACAAGAGGCAATAAAGTACTGGGACACTCTGGCGCTGATAGAAATTTAACGGCCAAGTAGAAAAAGCCAAGGGAGATTCAAGTAAATAACTGTCTTGAATGTTATTTTAGGTACAAGGCAAATATAAATCAGGCATTCAGCAGTGATAAGAGAGGCAGCTCTAGTGGTTTGGTCCAACATAAAACAAATGCCTCAGAAGCTATATTTTTATTTAGCTTTAACACTTTCTCTCTTTTTCATGCCGCCTACTCACCGCATTTCACACCTACACACCCACCCGCAGGCTCAGCTACAAATATCACAATTGACATGGTATATCAAGGCAAATCACCAGGCTGGGAATGCAGTCTTGTAGAATGAAGCTTTAGCAAAAGTGTGTGTGTGTGTTTCTTAACAATAAAGTCTACATTTTAGTCTTCTGAAAACTATTTATTTATTCATCTATTTAAAAGGGAAAATGCACATTAATGAACACCAGTACAGAATATACGTGTAAATGTGACAAATTTAGCATACAGCTTCAATCTTGGCAGGTAGCATAAACATTACTTACAAGTACACAATCCAGCAAACCATTCAATAATTCATACAATTTATATTTAAGCAGGTTCTAAAGTGCCTTCTATAAAGAAAAACTACACGCACCACATGAGATATTTGAAAAACAACAAAATGTTAGTCTGACTATGCAGCTTTTTTGTTTCTCCCTTTAGATGGCACAACAGTTACATATCCCGAATTGTTGTCATTGACTTTTGTTGTTCTGAAACGCTGCCTTGTCAAAACAGTGTTGTTAAGCAGTTACTGTTGTTGGAGAGCAGACGGCACTTGAGATGCTCTTTCACATGGCAGCTGACCTTTTAATTCAGCTCGGTGTGTGCGTGATTTACTGATGATGCTGCGCTTGTTTGCTTCAAAACACTGCTCCGGCACTGACTCACAGATGAATACACATTGTCCCATCTCATCTTGTCAAATGAAAAAGATCAGATTCAGTAAAGTCAAGGAGATATTTAGAATAAAAAGGTATCTGAAAGCATAAATGAGCTGTATCTATGCATTTTAGTGGGATTTTAACATGTACTCTGTAACTGCTATCAGCTTCTTGTCCGAAGGTTGGCTGCTATTCAGAATCAGAAGCTCAGAAGTGCTAGTGCAATGAAATTTCACTGTCCTAAAAATCTGTGTCAAACCAATCAAGTCTTTAGTTAATTACTATTCCATGTTTCCACTGATACATACAAACTAATAGCAAGTCCTGACCCAGCACCGTGGACAGTTCCATATTATGCTGTGACTGTTATGGCAAGTAGGAATCTATATGAATAGGATTGTATAGAAATTGCAAAAATGTTTACAAGAATGATTTGATTTGCATAAATTCCACAATTTGGTTTTGAAAAATTACTTCTGACAATTTAAATGATTTGACCTTTAATTAACTGAAAATAACTGAAAATAAAGTAACTAATTTTAATGGCAGCATTCGATAATTGCAGTTTGCAGTTGACAGTTTTGAGTTTTGGTACCAGGTCAAAATGAAACATTGCTGTGCACCACAAAACTAACCCGGTGTGAGTAAATTTTAGGTCGAAAAGCTATTTGCAAGGAAAGTATGAGCTTGTTCACATAACTCTAACTCTTGGAATATAATTGACACTTTCAGCAGCACATTTTACATTTGGTCTTCACCGAAACGTCTTCTTCTTGACGCACCCGCGCTCACACCAGCACACGCTGCACCGACAGGTTCCTAATCCGATCAAGGTGTCAGAGTGATATGAGAGTGTGATTAGCAAAGTGACAAATAATACAGCTACAGAAATAACAGTCCAAGTGTCACCATTCTGCCATGTGAGCAGATCTAGGCAGCAACTGGTTTAGGTAGAGATATTAAAATGAGGTCTAAACTGCATGTAAACATTTTCTTAATAACAATAATATAGATATTAGCCGGTCTATGATATGCAGTACACAGTAAACAAGCTGACAAAATCCACTGTTTGGAGAAATAATCTTACACAAAACAATAAGACAAACTAATAGCACTATGAGTTTAAGGATGCTTTTTGGTGGTGGTTAGAGGGGCTGTAGGCGCAGACTGGCAGCCACATCTCTGTCAGTGTGTCCCAGGGCAGCTGTGGTTACACAAGTAGCTAACCACCACTGGGTGTGACTGTAGAGTGAATAAATAATGTAATCTATAAAGCGTTTTTGGGTATCCATAAAAGTAATAAGTGGTATGCATTACTATTATTAAAACTCTCAATAGTAATATTTTTGGTTTACATTAGCTACATATATGACCTGCAAAAGTATCAAACAAGATTACTGTATGCCATGAATACAGATTTAACCTCTGCAAAGGTAACCCTGATTACAGATGGTTTTTCATTTAACTGGAGTGGGACGTCAGGCTGCATCACCGCACTATCATTTAACTGAAATCAGGCTGCAACATTTGAAGAGGGAGAGTGAACTCATCGACACAGGTGGCAGCTTGATAGATAATATTGTAAAAGTGACACTCAAATAAACAGCCAGTGTGACCTGCAATCTTCCTGCTTATCTCGTCCCATCGGGCATTTCTGACATAGCATTAGCATTGGTTTAAATTTATTCATTCATTTGGGAGCAGCTTTCTCATTTGCAAGTGCAGCGACCCCGGGTAGTGTAAAAGCTTCGGAAAAAGCAGTGGGGACAGGACTAGAGGCAGCACTTACATTTCTGTTTGATATAGTGGCTCTCTCATCATTATTCCACACGACGTACCTATAGCCATAAAGTTATTAGGTTTTACTAAAAGGAAACCATACTTGACAGGCGACCAAGATGTGATCAGAATGTATTGTGTCTGTCACTCTAAGCATCCACTCTCTCAAGATAGAGATCAAATGCAGCCATATCAATACGGTCCATGAAATTGGGTTGAAATTGCTCTTGTATATTACAGTCTTCTGCAGCCATGAAAATGCAATGGTGAGATGGGAGAGTGAGATGGATGTTTGGCGGGTATGCAGCAGGTGAAAATGGGACAATATGCTGTCTGCTTCAATGCTCACAGCCTAACCTCTTCACTGACCCCTTTGGTGCGTCGCTTCAGTGAACTAGACTACTTTTGGGAAAGGCAAGACAGACAGAGCTTTTGCTTGGACACACAAACTGTATGTTGAGTACAAAGTTTTTACTGTACTTCAAATGTATCTGAAAAAAAAAATCACCACTTTTGTATGTATTCTACTAACAAAAAGTTAGGGATATTGGACTTTTGCATCAGTGATATTAAAGTGTAACTAAACCCTCGGGCCAGAGCCTTGCTCCACCCATAATATTTTATGAACATATGGTGATAGTTCTTTTTAGGTTATATTACTAAGTTATACTATAATAACTTTTTGTGACAAGTATATAAAGCACCAATTCAAGGCTAAACTGACAGCTAAATCAAGATAAATCAGACCTTTTCATTAATATTATTACTCATTTATTTTGACTAAAACTTCAGACAAATACTGTAAAAATTACAACATTATTGCAATATGTTGTTGTTGTGTTTGCCAATATTGGAATAATAATTTTGCAACATAAAGCAGTCCTAGTTCTGTGCTACACTAACCTGCAGTGGGACAAATCACAAGCAGAACCATTGCACTTTTGGCAGACAGGAAAACAAACCCAAACATATGCCGTAGTGACACCTCCAGGCAGCAAACAGAAGCCCCTCTTCCAGACCGGCATACATGAAAATCAGCCTGGCACTGACTCAGCCGACAGTAAAAATCTACTAACAGTCCAGTTAACACTTCACTGACTTCTCGGTACTGCGTGATCATGTGCTTTGTTTTGAAGGTTATTGGGTAATTGTTGACTCATTGGCCACTTTATTAGGTTGATTTTGTAGCTAGTTAAATAGGACCTTCCCTGACTGTAGCTCACCTGCTTCATTATGTGATCTGGTGCATTCAGAGATGGTTTTCTGAAAAATGTGATGTCTGAACAAGGCATCTTTGCCCAAATAATACTGCACTCTGAATTCTGTAATTTTCAAACCACTTTATAAAGCTAAACATAGTTGTGTATGACAGTCCTCATTTCCTGAAATATGAGACACCACTTTTTTTTCAATCTAATGGTTGACTTATCCTTCAACAGGTTTGTCTTAATAATAAAAATTAATGATGCATTAGTCCTATACAGGACATTTCTCACTCAATGTCGCTTTACAATTTCATACAGTACATTATTCATTCACTCTTCAGTCATACTCTGTGGCGGAAGTGTGGCTGCCATTCTGCACCTACGCCCCCTCCTGACCACTACAGTCATACAGTCACACTAACACATTTATACATAGGAAATGTGGGTTAAGTGTGTTTAGGGAGCGGGGGGTTCGAACCGGCAAACTTCTGGTTGTCATTGTCGCTCCCCAAACTTAAACATGACTGTGTGAATAATGCGATTTGTGTGTGCTAATTAACAATTTGAGATCATAACATAAATATTGGTCAATCTAAAAAAAGTGGCTAGTGAGTACTATACAGTACTGTGCAGTCTTTACAACCAGAATATGCAGAAACAGTAACTTCAGCCAGAGCTGTCCATGGTGCTGGGGCACTGTCTACTAGAAAGAAGGCTTGTTTATTTACTATATTGCCAAGTACCAGAACATTTGTAGTCTTTCCAACATTTAATGATGATGACGCTTTTCTTGGATACACCCTTGTCTGACATTCACTACTGAGAACATGTTTTGGCCGGTTCAGGCTTCTTCTTCTTCCTCCAAAGCTCAGCCACAGAAAAACATTTTGTCTCCAATCTATGACTACGCAGGGAAGTCCACGTGACTCGCACAAATACTGTCGCAGCAGATCAGGCCTAGACCCAAATGCATCATACACTTCCATTTTCACTGCGAGTTGAAATCTCCTCCATATAAACCTCCCTGACATGGCGTCTTGTGAGTCACTGCGCACTACAAGTTCACAGAGCGCCCCATTTATAGATGCCCAATCAACGCTTTTTTGCAAACATAAGAGAAGTGGATTTAATTTAGACGTCTGCTCTTTTAGATTCAGCACTAATGCTTTCAGAGACGCTCGCGACTGAAAGTGTAGGATGAGACAGACGTGACAACAGAAAATGACTAATTTACATTTTAAGTTGCAAGACATACACTAGTCACACAAAGTTAGGGATATTTGCCTTTGATGAAATTGTTGAAAAATTGTAAATGGAACATTGTGTAATTTCTAGGCTAGTTGCTTAGTCAATTAATAGGTCAGTGAGGTCTTAGTTGACTAAAGTTTTATCAGTTGATTTTTTGCATTCACTTTGCATCTTGTCAAATTTTTTTTACTTGATACAATTTTATTTTATTCAAGATAACAGGTCCGATTTTAGGTTAAAATATAGTTTACTGCCAACTTTTATTAATATGTTTGACTTTGAAACCAGACTTTGGTCAACTAACAATTTCTTTAATCAACTAAAGCCCTAAAAATGTCATGCAAAAAATCAAATATCCCTAACATTTTTCACTATTGCATTTGTAATCTATCACACTCATCATCAATCTTACAATACTGCCCTTTAAACTAACAATCTAATCTTTTTTATATTGTTTTTGTATTATTTGTCTATCACTGTTTCACTGTATGTCAAAAGACAAGCCAGCAGCAGGTGTGTTACTGTGACAATGTTTAGACGGCCGTGCAAATGTAAGCTCTATTGATCCAGCCCTGATTTAACAGCTCATTGACTGCAGTTCTTGGCCTGAGAAGAGAGTGCCCCCTGAGGGAGACTGAGGGAGATGCAGACGTGTGTGACAGGAAAACTTTAATAGAAAAGAAAGGGAAGGCATTGTTTAGTCTAGTGCTGAAAGATTAATCGCAATCGAATCAGAATTTTAATGGTCATAACAATAAGCAAATCGCAAATGTTTAACCTCTACAAACATGTTCTAAAAGGCATGTGATTCTTCTGAAAGTTTAAAAGTTTTTATTTTTTTATTTTTTCATGTGTTAATGCTTCCAGACAATGTGCACTGTGAAGTGAATCTTGGAAAGGCCCAGAATTTGCTTACTGATACATGCCTCTGAGAGCAATTAGAAAGCCAATTACTTGTTTTTTTGGTAGATGGGGTTTGACGGGGCTGGCCAGATCGAGTGAGGAATCATCCATGCAACCTAGCAATCCAAGCAACAAATCACAGCCATGCTTCCAATTTCCCAATTTTAGGTTCAACAGTTGAGCACTATCGCAGCAAATGGACCAGCTGGACCAACTCAACATCAGCACAAAGAGGAAGTCCACTGAGACCAAGGATCCACACTTATCAATGCTTGTCAAGAGGTTTTGGACCCTGTGTCACTCTGAATCTATCTGTCATGAGCCAGCAAAGCATGAACAGAACAATCAACTATATTTAGCTGCTTACCGCCCTGTCAGTTCTGGCCTGGTTTGTTAAATATTTTATTAAAATTAAGTGAATTGGCAATGTAAATTAGTTTTTTAATTAGCTGAGAACCATTTGGTGAATTAAATCATCCAAGGTGACAATCGAGAGGATGGGCTGCTGTGATAATTTCTATGTTTTGGTAAACAGCAGGGGATTTGGTGACATCTTCGGAGTGAGCCAGTTTGGTACCAACTAGGGTTGGGCAATATGGTAAAAAAAAACAATGATTTTTGTCCTCTACTCAGCAGGGGGCCAGAGTCATGAGGGGTGAAGTGGGGGATGGGTCTCTGACTGTCAGATTGAGAAGCAAAATAGGGAGGAGAAGTGGATATTCTTTAAAAAAAAAAAATTCCTACGTCCAAGTTCTAATCACTTCTTTCTTATGTCACTCCTGACCTTTCCTGAAAGTTGCATCCAAATCCTGCTGTAGTTTTTGCGCAATCCAAGCAACAAATTACAACTATTCTTCCAATTTCCCAACAACAGTCAAGCACCATCCCAGCAAATGGACCAGCTGGACCGACTCAACATCAGCACAAAGAGGAAGTCCACTGAGACCAAGGATCCACACTTATCAATGCTTGTCAAGTGGTTTTTGAATAATAATAATTCCTGAAAGTTGCATCCAAATCCGTGCTGTAGTTTTTGCGCAATTTTGCTAAGAGGCACGCACACACGCCAACAGACCCAATCACATTACCTCCTGGCGTCAGTAATGAGCTGTATCAAGATTCAGTGATCTTCCCAGATTAACTCGATCTTCATAACTTCATATCACTATTAGATTTTCAGCATCATATCACCCACCCCTAAAACCAAAAGTGCACCAGTAAACCAGTGTCAATCCAGTCAGACAGAGAGGACAGAGAGAGCAGCCCTGAGCATGAATGAGGTCAAAGCACACTGTCCAAACTCTCAGCTCGACCCCGCCCCATCTGAGACTCTACAGCGAGACACTGGCAGTAAGTGGCTCACGCTACCGCTGGCTACAGATCAATGAGCAACCCACTACATGATAATCTTAACCGGCAATAATCAGGAGATAAACTCTACATGACAAGTATGTGCATTAGTCGCAGGGCACTGAGACATACATACACAGACAACCATTCACTCTCACATAGGCATGGGAAGGCATGGGGTAATATAGATTTTTTTTTGTCACGATTATCTTGGTCATAATAATTGCGATTAACAAAATATCACAATTATTTAAAAAAACAATGTGTACAAGATTTAAATGCCCTTAAAATGCTAGTTTAGAATGTCAACAGTACAGTTTACTGTAGGCTGAAACTAATATCTCCTGAAATTATACTAAATAATAAATGAATAAACTGTTATCTCTGAAGTCTAAAGGGCATTGAGGTGCAAATAAATGACGATTACTGCGATAAGGCAAGAGCAAACCACCTCACAATGACTACATTCAAATCAAATGCCCAAATGATCTCTATTTTCTAAAGTTTGTTTTTTAAAAGTCATGGTTCTTCAGACAGACAGTCCCCAGCCTAGTTTCCTCTCACTGTGCAGTCAGACAGAGCACTGCTTATTACCTCAGATGTGGCTGTGATTGGCCCAGGCCTGCTCCACTGAGGGAACCACATGCTAAGTGAGCACAGGGCACAGGCTCATCGGCTAAGCCCAGTGACCTACAGCGAGGTGTGGGGCCCAGGGACTCAGTGAATGAACTATATGGGACTGGAAAGAAGCTGGGCATACAAACAGTCCATTACCATCTATAATGCGGTTTTCCTCCTGTGTCTATTCGCTCCTCTCCCGCCACGGAGGATCTGAGGGAGATGGATGCAATCTGGCGGAGGAGCCAGTGGACCACAGTGTACATCAGTAAAGGCACTGGTTGGCTCCAGGCGAGGCTGAAATTCTGAAATTGCTTTATTACAGAGCTCCATTTGAGGTCGGTGTGGAGGAGTGGCCGGACTGAGCCACAGCAAAGCACAGAACACTATTTCTTTCTATTTGTTCTTTCCAATGTGACCTAAATATGTGGGCATTAAGTTAAAACAAAGTAAAATGAACAAATTGTATTGGTTGCACCTGTACTGGTAATAATGTCTGTTTACTGCAGTGTGTCTGTATTCTGGGAAATGCATTTTAAGTTTAGTTTAATGTTCTCTGATGCATTCAATTCAATTTCATCTTTTTTCAGTCTTTTAATAAATTACTTTAAACCTTTTCCCAGACCTTTAATCTTTTCTTTTACTCTTCTATCACTTTTCATTCTTGGTTTTTCACATTTTGCATTTTTTTCCAACTACATCCAATCTTTCTCAATTTTTTTAATTTCTTCAGACTAATGTACTCCTTCTACAAACACAACCACTAAAACTAAGTTTAAACCATTTAATGTAACATCATCAATACACAAAATGAGAATATCTGCAAATAACTGTGATGACTTCCACAAGAATCACATTTTTCAGCAGGTAAGCAGTTGTTGGTTTACGTTTTGTTTTGAGCAAATTATATTAGATTGTGTAAAACAGTTGCAGAGATCTGCTAATTGTGACCAATGACCAATTAATTGTATTTTATTGATTAACTGGCCAGCCCTTGACTGTACCATGGGAATATTTTCTCTGTTATCAAATTAATTTGTCTGTCTTCTTTTCAGGTTCTGTTAACTATTCTAAAAAAGTAATAATAAAAT
>JAVQKG010364826.1:0-11989 GCA_036025885.1 Hypseleotris bucephala | reverse complement strand
TTTTTATCATTCGCTTATCAGCATTTTATTGATCTAAATTGACTTGTACACCCTAAGCTAATAATAGCGACAGTGACACAGATATGTTTGAGAATCCTAAAAATAAACCTACTTTGGTTTACAAAGCTTTACAAGCTTAAAACCTGATAGAACTAAATGCAATATCCTGCTGCAGATACCTGTACATAAGTCTCTATGTCTATGGGGATTGAGAGGTAAGTTAACTTCTCCTCCACTCTTCCCATGGTAATTAACAGAGACATGAGTTTGTTTTTGAAAGGCAAACAGTAAAGTGTGGAAGTGAAAAGTTTTGCCCCGTGAGCCGCTGAACTGGCTGCAGAAGCACAAGTAATGTGGTCTGGCCCTGGCTCGTGTAATTCAGGCCACGCTTGACATTTCTTAAACAGTAAATATTCCCACACCAGGCCAGGAGACTGTAATAACTGCATTTGTCTTAGTTCCCCTGCTCCTCTGGCAGATGTAGTGCTGCTGCTCTCCCTAAACCGCTGTAGTCCAATTTCCTATTCTCCCACTTATTAGTCTTCATTGTGCTTTGCTCTTATACAATTAGTGATCTGTACTTTTGGGAATTGTTTGTTTGGTTTATTTTAGCATATAACAACACAAAAAATAGGCAATTATTTTTGTATGCAAAGGGGGATTTTTATTTATTTATTTTACTGTTTGACCAATATTTGCCACACATTTTCACACAACTAATGTTAGCAGTTTGATACTTCAAAGTTCATACTGTTGTGTCCATGAACTAGGCTACCAGACACGTTACCTAATTTCCCTGTATAAATTGGTTGTGTTTGGTGGTAGCTGGGAAGGCTATTAGCATGGTATGGCTGGTACACTTCTACCAATCTGTGGATCCAAAGTTAGCTTATAGCAGGCATCATTTCCACAGCTAAAGGGAGCACACCTATGTGTATTACCTATCTGTATTTACGATGACGATACACCTATACATTATTAACTCACTCAACTACAGGAAAGTGCATTCATTTATCCATCCTATTCCCAAATTCACTTTAAAAATAGTAGTAATTTCAGTAAAAAAGAAAAGAAAAAGAAGTCAAATTGGATAACTTCTCATGGCACACCTGGCAATCTTTGGCACACTTGGCACACTTGTCTTCCCCGGCACAAAATCAAGGCCTTACTGGATTGTGCCAAATACTTTTTGGAGTTGCAGTCAGGTTGAAAAATGCCAATTGATTCTAAATGTCACTGTGGTGTTTTTAAAAAAATAAATAAAATAACAACGGTTCACTTTTAGCGCTTGCAAATTCTAGTTAACTTACATGTCTTTTTTCCCCCAGTTATTCTTTGTCAGGGTGTCTGATCACAATGGCTCACTCTACAGGCCTTGTATTATACTGCACAAGCACAACACTTGTCTATTTTTATTTCTCAACCTTTTTTAAAAAGCAAACACTTCCACTGTATGTGACAGGAGTTTAAAGGACACATGAACTGACCCCTTTTTTTAGATCAAATCTCTACTCCTAAAAAATGGTTAAAGGAAAGTTGCTATTCTCCCATTTACTGTCCCTGAAAATGTAGACCTGACCATAGCTTGTTTTGGATCAGAGGCCAAACAGAGGCTATGAAATGTCCCTTGAATTACAATTTCAAATCAAATCTCTTTATTCCCCAGGTAATCCCATTTCTTTGCGGTTCGCAGTTTCTCGCTCATACTTACAAGGACAAAGGTTGCTCAACAAAAGACATCTTCTGAGTCGGGGTTTTTGAATTAAACCCAAGCGTTTTATTCCTGGTTCCTGGCCACTCACCTGAGGCGGTAGATAGAGGAGAAGCTGCTTTCCCACAATGCACTATGTCCCTGATCTCTGAGCATAGGGCCAGCAGCTCCTCCAGTGTTTCGATTGGCTTCCTCGAGGACACACACAAGCTTTACACACCCCCGCAACCTAGTGTTCACTACTGCAAAAAACATACAACTTCAAACTTGTAGACTAAAGAAATTGTTAGTAGTCATGCCCAGCAGAACGATTAATCAACTAAATATCGAAGAGATGGGGCTTATCATAAATAATGTGATTTGTCAGTCCTACTTCAAACTGAAAAGCCAGTGAATACTAGTGCAGTAGTAATAGTGTCAGTAAGATAATAATTTGAATATTAGACCATGTTTTAAGACAAAGAAATTTACGACTGAGTGAATTATTCATTCACTTCAAAGTCACACACGGGTGGTGGTAAGTTACAAGTGGACAGTTTGCTCTACCAGATGAGCCACTGCTGCACCCAGTTGTACAGCTAGTAATAACACTAAAGGCAATAGCAGCAGAAGTAGTGATGGTTATTTTTGCCTTGGGATTGCAAAAAAATTAAAATTTATTAATTGAACAAAAAAAAAAAGACAAAACTTTATTTAACATTAAATACACATTTTTTTTAAGTTTGACACAACTATTCCATAAGTTGAATGAATGAATAACTTCATGACATTATTTTTGAAGTAACCATATTTTCCTGCTCCACCTGCCCATGATTCATTCTATATGCAGAGTTTCTCACGACAGCCTACGCTCCCCCATACTGTATGGTACATCTCACGCATATGCACACACCAGCTGGAGATGAATTATGAATGACATTTCTTGACTCGCCCTAACTTTAGTCTGCCCACTCCACCTGCCTCACCTTGCCACAAAATCCTTTCTATTTCACCAGGGTTTTGTCCCTCCTTTCGTCCTAACCCACCTCTCCTACAGCACCTCCCAAATGTGCCTTTGCATGTGAATTACGGCTGACCCGACAAGTGTGGCTCTGAATTTTGATGGCTCATTTATGAAGCGTTGCATCTAGTGTTTCGCTGAAACTACAGTGAGAGGGAATTAGTGAGAACTGATTGAAAAGAGGAGGAGGTGGGGGGAGAGGGAGGTCACTTTGAAGGCAACATGGATATAGGACATTTCCACAAAGCAGTGCAGTATAGTAAAGAGGGCTTTGGACATATAGGATTTGCCTACAAATTATAAAAATTTTACCTTTGGGGTTATCTGCGAACATGTACTTGTACATGTAATATTTTTGTGGTAAGTGAGAGACTTTTAGTCAACATAATGTCCCTGCAGGGTTACTGTATTTGACAGAATAGAGATGTGAACTTGCAATCTCAAACTATGCCATCAGATGCCAATAAAAACAGACAGTCCACCATTACTGAACATAGAAAACACAATGCATTATCAGCCATTCCATTTTATATTAGATTTCCAGGTTGCTGAGCAAATCTAAATGCAACTGGAAAAATATGCAGAACTAATCACCTCTAAAATCACTGAGTAGAACAATTCTTTCTGATTGGTCAGGCAAGATACAGTATTTTAGTTGAAACAAACAGAAAGTTATTGGGTGTAACTGTCCAGGCTCTAGTTTGTGTGGCTTCTTTCAAAATTTTGGAACCTCAAAATGTCATACAGTCTAAACAACTGACACATTAAGTATAAATGTATACATTACATGCTGTCTTTTGACTCTTTTATATTTTGTAATCTCTTTTGATTTTCCAGAAGCCACAAGCCTGCTTTTTCAAGTAAGGATTATCAACTGTATTTGGTCAGTGGTGTGTGCGTAGCTTAGTAGCTGGCCCAGCGGACATGACATTGTGATACACTGAGCTATAGATGTGGCCTATTCAACGCCCCACATATGGCTTTTGTGATGAGAGTGAAAGGATCCGGCCCCATTTTAAACGCAGTCATGGCTTTTTCATATCAGCTGTGACGCATGCCTGGGTTTACATGTTATATCTTATCAGGCTCTTTCTCTGTGACGCATGCTGAATGTTGGTGAGGAACACAAGGCTTGGTAGAGAGAAATTTACACACCACAATGTAAAAAGAAACACCAGTAAAAGTGCTGACAGAACAACTAATCACTAAATAAAGGTAGAACATTTTATCAGTTTTTTTTTGTTGATTGTTAGATTTACATTTTTTCACCTCCCTTCATATGTGTATGGTATCTAACTTTACTGATACAAGGAGTTTTGATAACACAAAGGTGAATAATTTACAAAGGAAGACTGTATGTGTATAGATAATAACTGCATCTACAAGTGGTCAGTAAAAAAACTATTTAGTTACGTGCTTTGGTGCTTGGCCTTTATTATTCTAAAATACTGTAGCATAGCATTTATTCTTGAACTAAAAGATCTCTTGATAAACTTCAGGTCAGGGCACTATCTTTATCATTGTGAGAGCCTCTAGTTGTTAAGCTAGCATCATTTAGTGCCATAAAGGACAAGTAGGTGTCTCATCCAGTTCATTGAGACATTCATATAGCCTCTATATTGGTGGGCCACTTTGCCTTGTAAACAAATGGCAGCCATCTTGCAAAGGAACATAATGTTTTCTCTCACACTGGCACTCATCTTGGGTGCAGGAATGCTGACAGTCTGTATAATCTGTATCTATTCGTTCATGTCTTGTAGCCACTGATAGTTCACTTTTCAACATAACTGACAGATAAAGTAGAGAAGGCGTGACATGTGAGTGAAGAAAGCTGGTGACATTTCCCTCCATCAGGAGCACAGAGCTGGTGGGCAGAATTGGCACCCGCTCTGTGTTTTTACAAATACCACATTTATGCTGGCAGTTTTTATGGCAGCCCTGTTGAGAGACACACACATACACACAGAAAGATGCTGTTCCAATTGTTCTGTGCTCGGGGCTTCTGCATGATGATGATGATGGTACTGAGAGGTGCCCACTGTATGCCAGGCCCCTCCCATTTTAGCCCAAATTTCTCTCTCCAGCTCTTTATCTCTGTGTTTGTCTGCCTCTCGTTCAATTAGAGCCCATATGCTAGAAGGCCCCCAGCTCTGCATGTGCCCCTTTGAAGTGCTGTAGATTAAAAAAACAAACGTTTGGAAAAACATAAATGAGCACTCACTCGCAGGGCAAATGTGCAAACACACACAAATTCACCGAAATGCATTTATTAACCCGCATCCACTGTCACTATGCGGACTGTGGACACAAACAGATCTTCCGAGCAGACGAGAATACATTCATTAGTCTGAAGCCAAACGCATAAATTGACACAGTCGAATAAATATTCTAGCACCATAGTCTACGTGACCTCTGAGGTTTTACATGTACAGTATGGATGGAATAGGAGGGGAAAGGATGGACTCTCACAATCAAAAAATTAAGATTGTTTTTTGGTGTGGATCCTGAACACCATCTGAGTCTACTGTCTTTCTTGGTGCTGGAGCAGGTTTTCCACTGTTTAGAAGGCTGGCAGGACAATTCTCACTCCGGTTTATACTGCTGTTGTGTCCTTGGGCAAGACACCTAACTCAACTTTATAGTTGTATGAATATTGACTTTTCGGTGGTGGTTGTGGAGGCTTTAGATGTGGTGTTGCAGTCTGCCTCAGAGCAACTGTGGATATAGATAGTTTACCACCACCAGGATTTGACTGTAGAGTTAAGGAATCAAACACTTCTTGTAATGCGCTTTGGGTTTTAGAGGCATTATTATTATTCTGTATAATATTCTATACCTTTTTGACATATGATCAATGATTCTAACTGCAGCCACAAGGGGTCAGAAAAAAATGAGTTTTGGTTAAAAATGTATTAACCCAACATCATTATCCAAAGCTTGACTCGAATAAATTCATTAGTCTGAATCCTAATGCATAAATTCACATAGTGGTATATTAATGTTTTAGCACCATCGTCTATGTGACCTGTGAGGTTTTGCTAAATGGTACAGTACAGATGAAATAGTGGAAAAAGATGGACGCTCTCCCGAGGCACATTCATCGAAAAGAACTGCTCTCTCAATGTGCAGAGGGTTTGGGGGAAATTGGATTTTGAAGCCATTTTGTCCAGTTCTTGGGCTTCATACATTTCTTCACTGCACAGCGATTTGTTACCTGTAGAGCACAGCAGTATCTGACTCAGGCCACTTTGCCCTTAACAAACACCCAGCCATTACAGCAGCTCCGGGGAAATGCGCACTACTCCAGACACATGCACACAAGAACACACAGTGACTTCACGCTGCGATGAGCTGATATTTACATCCCTGTCTCACAAGACCTTGGGATCGCCCTGCAACACTCACTGAGTAATTAACAAAGCTCTTCAGCCGGGAGGAGGCAGAACAAACACACAGTTGTCAACAGCATTTGGGAGTGGCTCGTATTAGGGCTGGGCGATGTGGTAGAAATATAATATCACAATTTTTATTAAGCCACAATCATGATTTTTCTTGAGTTGATTTTTTTTTCAGTGTACGTCTAATCCAAAGATCATCATACCACTTCATAATATGTATTTTAATTTATTTTTAATATGAACACTGGATTGTTAAAATGTGAGGAGCAGAATATAAATACTAAATGCACTGTATCACGATTCAACAATCTTCCCCCGAATATCTCCCTATCTTTATATCACTATTCAATTTGTATCACCATATCGCCCACTCCTACCTCATATTAATATATTTCTTTTTTAGACAATAACTTAATGACTTAAAATTTCAGTTGATTAATATACGGTATGTATGTAGAGTTTATAGGATGGGTATAGTTTTTGTATTTGATGGTTACTGTGTCATGTCCACTTAGAATTCACTTGTACAAATAGAGATCATCTACATTATTACATAATCTAGGCCTTATAATCAAATTCCAGACATGTCCAAAGTGTGGTCAAGTGACTAGTCAGGCTCATTCAGCCTCCGTGTAATATACAGACAGCATTTTTGTAACTTAAAAAAATTCATAGTGGATTTCCATGGGCATTCTAACAATACCTTATTAAATATTTTGCTGTAGTCAACTGGTCTGCTTTTGCTTTCAGGTTAGGCTGTTTTAATTTACAAACTTTGGTATTTTACCTAGAAAAAGTAAAGTTATTTCATGCTGTCCCAAAACTTACATAAACTAAAGCAGTAAAGTTTAATTAGGTATGTATCTGAAATGTAGATGATGCCCAAAATGCATGCTGTTCAAAGCTGAAATTAAACCACACAAAACCGGTAGGGAGTAATGCGTGGGCTAGTCCTCTTCAACTGTGTCTAAACGGTTTCTAAATTTGATGTTCACTAAACGTCTGTCATTGACTAACACATTTGTCTGAGACGCAGGAGCTCGCTGTATGGTTCCCTGCGTAGTCAGGGATTACTAACTGCATTTCACCGGCTTCTGCTTCACTTCAAAATGGCTTATCTTCTGGCTGCTTTACAACTTTATTATCAGCTCTTCCCTCATTCTCTGCTGAAGCAATGTTTTCATATTAGCATTGTCTCCGTAGAGGACATAATCATATCACCTAAATGATGCAAAAAAGAAAGAAAATGGGCATGCTGCATATAGTGATTAAAGCAAGGGGAAGGCAACTTTTGGCTTCTGGTAAAAATGTAGTCTCTAGAGTCATGTTTGAGGTGACGTGAGGTGAGTGTTGTTTTTGGCAGGGTCTGAAGATTGCATTTCCTCACCTATGGTAGCCCTGCAGGGACATGCTGGGTTCCCTTCAGACATTTTCCATTTTATATATACCTACAAGGAAAAATGTGTTCTGTTTGGTTAAAATTTATCCTAGATTAGCATGTAAAATCATCAGAATCCGTCATCCTTAGCAAAAAATTAGTTAGTTAGTTGTTCCCATATCTTAGTCAAATGTACACAATTTTTACAGGGTTGCTTTAACTGATTTTTCCTTTAAGATGTTGTCTTTAGGGGTTACTATCAAGAAACCGTCAATAATATGCCTCCATCTGACCCTGTTCTCTGCATTCTCACATGTCACACCAACTAACTTCATGTTGTCTTTCAGTGTACAATCCCGGAGCATTGCACATCTGTTGGCTAGACTACAAGTGACTATTTGTAGAAGTATCATCATGCCTTTTTGAAAGATGGTTGATGCTTATTTTAATATTCCTACTGCATCTCTCCTCTAACTCCTAATGGAAATAAACTAACAATTACCAAAGCCAACTCCCGCTCGCTCCTTTGTTCCTGGGTTAAAACGGTTTGTTTTTGGTGTTAGCAGCATCCGGCCCCACATGTATTATGTAACAACAGTGACAAGGAGGTGAGGAGGGAGCGGTGGAGATGATCCGTGGATGCGTGGGCTAAGTGTCTGCGAGCGCCTGTCCGTACACCCTGTTTTTGTATTCAACTGTCACTTCAGGTGTAAATCCCACTCTAATTAGACCGCAACGAGGAGAACCACCTGACACAATAGAAACGAAAGAGCGGGCTGTGGTGGGTGCATTCAAAGTCACACCATGTTCACGCCGAGCAGTGCTGAATCATAGCTCATAAATACAGAACAACCAGGCGCCAGTTTTATAAATTATGCCAAAAATGTTACATATTCAGTATTTTCTAATTGTTTAGGAACAACAGGACATGCCTCATCTTTGTTTGTAGAATGTAGAATTATTTTAGTTATATTGAAAGTTTAAGTTGAAGTTGTGGATTTGATAATCCAGCAACATCCACCCTCTCTGAATGGAGTCTGTCTTTTAAGAACCATCCAAAAACAAGCATGTGAAGAAAAGGCAATAAGTCATTCTAAAATGTCTCTAGTCTTTCAGTGTTTGTCTATGTGTCAGTCGTGATGAATGAAGATGAATTAATGGAATTTGAATAAAACAAACTTGAGCGATACTTCAGACTCTCTATCTAATTATTCTGTCTTAAAAAAAAAAGTAGTTCTTATGGATGTCTGTTAGTTTCTAGACATTAGTAAAGAAGTGTATCAAATGTAGGCTACATATTCATGTTTACAGCTTGTCTGTTGTTTTAATAGGGACTCATTAGCAGCAGAATTGGAGATGCTTTTGTCTCAGTGTCCGTCTCAAATGTTTGTGCAGGCGCAGGTTAAATGTCATGGTAAATGTCAGCTCCTGGCTGGACTTCTAATTGAGCACATCATGATTTCTGTCCTTTGCCTGTTGTCATTGTTGACCTCTAATGAAGAGGAAGCTTTCAAAGTTGCATCATGTACTTTCTACTGAGCACATAAAATGTCCAGGACTAATGGCACCCAGCGTAGGTGAGTTGTTTGTTAATGCAGCGCTATATTACATCCAGACATAATGTGTGCATTAAACCCACTCTACATATGCTATAGATGGTCTGCATAATGTCACCACTATAATGCAGGCATTATGTGTGAAAGACAAGTACAGGTTGTTTCAAAACTTTCTCAAGTAATCCAAAACCAGACCAATCAAAACCAAAGTACAAGACTCAAGTTGGCTATGTCTTCCCTGACATCCTCATCAGAAGATGTGTCTTTCTCATGATAACCATTAAACTAGCTTTCAACCTCAACCTTACAGGCTGTTTTGGGACTCCTTTGCTCCTTTTTCTAGAGACAGTTCATATATTGGTTTGCATAGGGACACTGAGTAGTTAAGTTTAGTGGCCTCGGACAAGCGCCTCATAAAAGCCCACATCATAAACTCCTAACTATCCCATTTATGTCTCCCATAATCCAACAGGGTTTTGGTCCTAACTCCACAAGTTTGTTCCAAAAACATAAAGTTATAGACAAACCCCAAACATGTCAATGCACATTTGGCAACATACTATACTCTATAAATAATGCGTAATATCATCCAACAGGGGCTCACGACAAAACTTGAAACATATTCCTCTCATTTCCAAAGCCTTCAGCCATAAAAAGTGTGTTTATTTCACTCCATTTCACTCTTGGATGGAGCAGATGCACAATGCAGCACATCAAATAGTTGATAGAATTCAGATTTTCCCACTTTTAAATGTCTCGGGGGATATTTAAGGGTAAACAATCAGACTGCTCATAACAGCAGCTGCAGCAAAATGTTTTCTCTGCCGATCGGCCTGTATTCATGTGCAGTTGTCTTTCTCTGTACCATTGGAAAGTATTTTAGTACTATTTTTAGTACTTTATCACCTTTACTGGATTTTGTAACACTCACAAATACTAGCATAGTTCTGTATGACAAATAACTATGCAACATATAATTGGCCATCATAGCCACTACAAGTTTTGATTATTCAGTATAGTGGAAATTGAGATTTTCAATGCACAATTTCTGTCATTTTTCTGACACAAGTAAAGTTGCCACGTTTACAGCTTGCATTGTTTTAATAGAAAATGTTGGAGATGCTTTCGTCTTGTCTTTTGCTGTACTGCATGTGTAGTTTGTGCAATTGTTGTCCTCTGTACCACTGGAGAAAGTATTTTTGGTATTGTGTGTAGAAAGATGATGCTTTTTCTCTCTTTACTGCTTGCTGCCCTTATGGAGAGCCTAAAATACTGCTCAGTGTGTTTTCTGCCTAGAGACACATATCCCGCAGATGAAAGCGGGGATCAGCACAAGGCGGGATGGGCCTGAATGAATAATAGGCGATCTATAATGGATGACAAGTTGACCAAGTCCTCTCTCTCTGTCTGTCTATAGCTTGGTTGCGTTTCTTTTCTGGCTACAGCGCTCTGGTCTAGCTGACACCATGTCACTGCTCTAAGGCACATGTTGTGGAGGAAGACGCGACGAGCTGCCATCCTTCCCCCTGAGCCTCTTAGCTGCTATTGCCACCGGAAAGAGAGCTGCTTTACTACTTTATGGGCTGCTCAAATCTCCACAAGCCATTGCTATATTTCTAACTACTTTTCAAAAAATGTCTGATTAGAGGACAAGGGATGGTGAAGAAGAGTGGACGAGGGAGAGGGATAATGAAGTAAACATTGGTGCAAAAAGATGCTGTGGAGGCAATACTCTGCACCTGTTGTCACTGGAGCATATAATGATGTCTTAATCCATCCCAAAACAGAACAAATGACAACATCTATAATGCAGAGAGCCAGCCGCTAATACAAACACAATAGTGGCAGCTGTATGAATAATTTTAACTACTCGTTTATTTAGGACATAATTAACTATTCATATGTTGTCAAGTACAGTCTTTATACAATGTTATTTCCACAGTTTTGGCTGAGGATAAACCTAGTGCCTGTGCATGTATGTCAACATAACATGTAGATGTTTTGGAATTAGTTTTATAAACACCATCCACATCTTGGTTTACTGATTTGTTGTGTCATTCGCACACTGGAAAAAACATGCATTTTGGCAGCTTCCTGATGAGTTTTCTGTACTCACCGGACACGGATAAAAAAAAATAGCAATGCTTCCTCATATGGTGCTCAGTTGAAAGTTTCTCTTTTTCTAATCATTCTCTATAAACCTTGTATTTGTTTTGTGATTTTCATATTCATAGATATTACACACTTTATCATATTTGATTAAAAGTTAAGAAAATCATGGGTGTTGACATACGTTAACATGATGATGTGTGTCCCATTCACAGTTTTTTCCCAGTCCATTCAACAGACACGGGCCACAGTGCATCTGTACAATTCTCACCCATTTTATCACATTTCCCCCTTATTCCCCTCTTCCTTATTCTCATTTAAAAACATTTGCACCTGTTATGAGCATGGAGCGTGGTGTAATGAGACACTTTAAGCATCAAGCAGCGTGTTTGGTGTTGTTTTGTCTCTAGCAGCTGTGTTAGCCGTCCATAAGCTCGTAAGCCTCCACTCCTACTGCTCCACTCCCAGTGCAGCCGGGCCTCCTGTGGCGCTGCTCTGGTAACTTCATTGTACACATCAAAACACAGCACTGAGCGCATTATGACTCCAGGAGAGCTGTGTTTTAGACCCAGACAAACAACCACAATGTACAGTCCTTATGTGGGGTATTATTATTTAGAGAGGTGGATTTAACATGGGTCAGCACTAGAAACAAGTTCGTGAGAAATAACAGAAAAAAATGATGGTGGAAAGGGGTATAAATAATGTAGTAAATTTATAAATAATGTATAAATTATATATTGTTATGTGTAAATTTGTGAAATAATGTTTGACTACACCTAGCATATTGCTCTCAATGAACATACAGAGACATACAGATATGCAACCCCCCCCCAC
>JAVQKG010364774.1:0-11261 GCA_036025885.1 Hypseleotris bucephala | reverse complement strand
CAACTATTTGTTAAAGCCATAGCCTACACAAATTTGATGTTGCTATAAAGACCAATGAAGGGACTAAAAAAGTAAAATAATAATCATACCAGATTATTGACTTTACATCGTACAGAATATCATTGTTTTAATTCAGATTTCAGGAAACCTCAGACTACAGCTTTAATACAGTCCTATTTCTAGACTCTTTCTTGGTCCTGGAATAAAGTGTGATGAACCGCCTCTGACTACTATGAGTGTCTCTTTTGAGTGTCAGCGTCCCATAAATCTTTGCACAATTGTCATCACCTCAGCAGAAGGAAGACTTTTCTTGCTCTGTATCCTTGTCATGTTTTTACATTGGCACGGCCTCCTATTGTTGCAGCCCGAAAGGACCTCTTTGATGCGCTAAGTGATTTACGGGACAGCCGAACATAAACAAATGGTTCACAGTGGACCGTGGCCAGGAAAAGACCCACTGACTTCAAACAGAAGCTGGTAAAAACAATAGTCCGGTCAGTATTTACCTCCAGACAGGGATATTTGGGTTTGCCAATACTTATTATGTTGTCACGGGTGAGTTGTGGCAACACATGGTGTAGGTGGAGTATGGAATAAACAGTTAGAAGTACAGTTAGAATAACAGTGAATTCTGGGCCCTAGGTACAAACATGTGAATCAGAAGCTATATTTAAGTGCAAGTGCAACAAAATTTCAATGTCTCAAAAATCTGTGTCAAGTCAATCAAGTCCTTAGTTAAACCGTCAGTGTGTATTCATGGTGATAATAGCCCAGTGATAAAAACTGTTTCCAAATCCAAAGGCAGGAGGGCAAACAGTTCACGTCCTGGGTGAGTATTGTCTTTAATAATTTCTTTTGGCCATGTTTAGACATCTTGAATTTGCAGTTCCTTCCAGAGATTGCAGGGAACAACAATTTAAAAATAGTGGTATAGGATATAATAAAACTATTTTAGTTTCAATAAAGGCTTAGTAGGGGCCCCTGAGAACCTAAAAAATGCTCATCTAACCACATGAGTATCGTTATGACATTAATTAAATGGTTTATTTAAAATGCAACACCAAGACGTTTTCCATTCTCTTTGAGGGACTGGAGTACCATTTTACCCCCATCCCGACACCCATGACAGTGAAACATACACTTGACTTCTGTTCAGGATGAGAGTGGAGGCTCGGTTTACAGTTGGATTTAATGTGTAGGTTTTTTATTGTTCTTTACTCTGTACTGTACCAGTATTATGTAGATCAAAGCAGCCCAGTGGCACCAAGAACACAGACTAAAGAGAATTCAAAAGCTCCAGGATCTTAAGTTGATGCACTACATTCTATAAGCCGACAAAGCAGTGTTTCTAGGTTGTGTTTTTAAGTTTTTGCACTGGCATTTATTTGCAAAGGTGGACTCAGGTATTTGAGGCTAGGGACATCTAACATAATAGAATATTTTCCAGGGACCCACTTATAATTCTAGCAATGAAAAAAATATATAATAAAAAACTGCCATTTGTACTTCTAGAGGCTATTTATACTGTACATTATTTTTAAAAACTGCACACACATTTGAACACCTTTGTGGGAATATATAGCTAACAAATAATAATAATTGTAGCATTTTAACTAATATAATGCCAACATTTTCTCCTGCCAGAAACTTGCATAGGCCACAGTCTTCTGATGGATTGTACATGCATCTACTTGTTTTCAGAGGTAGTTTATAGTGATTTAATATGGCTAGCCAATTTTAGAGATAATAATTAAGTCTAGTTAGTGCATTTTTTTTCATGTTGGTAATTACAACATCCCTCAGCATCCCCCATTGCAATATGAACAATGACTCAAAATCACTTGTAGCAGTTAGATTATTGATATAAAATTAAAACTTGTTCAGTTATTAAGAACATGTAAATTATCTGTTAAACAATAGTACCAAATAAAAAGCTCTCCCTGCTCATAAATCTTGACCGTAATTATTTTTGGAGCTATATGTCATGTGTGTCCACTCCTGTCTGCATGGGGCGGCCTCCTCTGCCCTCGGTGCTGGCGTCCTGGTGTGTTACAAAGTGAGAAATAGTCATTCATTAACTGGAGTGACCCTTCACAGAGGAGGGGGGCACTATTGTCTCGTCCCGTGTGCAGCTGGGTCAGGCCCATTGACGATGCACATAATGATCTTAAATGGATTAAGTGGTCAAACACGCCCCACTTTCCTTTTCAATTATCAGCTGAATGGGTTTAGGACATGGGGCACCATGTGGACAGCAGGGCCCATGGGAGCTCTCTGGGATTACATGCAGTGGGACATGGGGCTAATAATCTGCCTTTTTGTGGCTGGATATTTGACTTTTGCTTTACATTTCTGTATAGGTTAAAAGATCCAAAGACTTCTGGTGGTTTAAATGTTTTAGTTTTTTTGATTTGTACATTAAAGACTTATAAGCTTTAGTTGTATGAAATAAAAATGTAATCTCAAATCTACTCAAAATTTGTTGTTTCACTTGAAAATATGCATCACTGCTTGATATTTTACTTTTGCTTCCAAGTTCTGTATAGGCTAAAGATCCAAAGACTTTTAGTTTTAGTTTATTTGATTTGTACATTTAAGAGCTTAAAAAGTTGAATGACATAAAAAAAAGGTATAAAAAAATGTCAAATTTGTAATGTTGTTCTTGGAAAGATGCATCACTTATTGCAGTAATTAGAGTAGTAGTATAAGGATGAGTAAAAAAGTCTAGGACAATGTAAGCAGAACCCAAGATACCTTTAGTTCTTATGCTATGCTATCCTATTAAAGTGATAGAAGCCATATGAACTATTTTTCATTTTTGTTGCCCCCTACAATGGTCAATAAACTGATAATCTGGGTGCCCAAACAAACTAAGCACTGTAAAGACAGAATATGTGTTGAACCAACTCTATTATCATTATATAGTGCATTATTTTTTCACTCATATGCCACTTATATTGCTCCATGCTTGGTTTTATCTAATTACCCTTAGCTGGCTCATTGGCTCACTAAAATACTGCTAATAATCTAGGATCTCTGTGAAAGTGCTTAAAGAGGCAATATTTTACCAGTCTATTATAATGACAAAGTGGTGTGTGTGAGCGTGTGTGCGTCTGTGTATGTATGTGTGTGCATGTGTGTATTTGCCCGGGGGTCTGGCCCATGTCATCTCTCAATAAGCTCCCTGAGGTATAGACTTTATTGTCGCGGTGAAGAGACTGACAGACAAGTTAATCAATCTGGCAATTTACTGTGTCCCTGTGCTCTGCCATCACCCCCACTCTTACACACACAGACACACACTCGCACACACAGACACACACTCACAGACAGGGGGTGTGTTTGTGTGTTTTAAAAGGGCAGGTGTAAAGTGTCTTCTTGTTACCTCAGCCTTTTGCTTCCAACATGAGTGATAACACTGATCATCTGCATAATCACGAATCAATACAACTGTGCTGCGTAAAAGGAGGTAACGACTTAAATAAGTAAAGGACATTGCAAGTCTGAAACATAGGGTTAAACTGTAAATACAAATATAGTGATCAAATTGAATTACCATATATATACTATGTACCATATACTGTAGTTTATTTGTTTCAGTTTGACCCAAAGCATTTCATATTGTATGTCTATTTAGCTAAAAAATAAGATACTCCACAATATCAAACTAATAGGTACTTGCTGAGAAATGATAATAGGGGACAGTATTCTGCTAAATATACAAGTAAAATGTAATCGATTTACGCAACACAAATGTCTGAAATCCACTGTTAAATGGTGAAATTTTGAAATCAATTTGACAACAAAAAACAAATGTGCTTCCAGTTTTACTAAATAAAATAAAAGTAGCAAAAGCAGCAATGTATGACCATGTTTTTTTTTACAGTTTTTTTTCTACACATACAGTACATTCAATGTAATAGTAAAAACAATGATGTATTTTATTGTATGTATATATTAAGTCGCCATGGGTTCGACACTTGGCTGAGAAATCAAAAACAGTCCATTTGTTGAATCCCAAGCCAAATAGGACTTCTGACAATTTTTATTTTTTATTTACTACCTACCAATCTCATGAAAATCCACATTACTGCCCATGACATTATTTGAGCAAAGAAACTGTGAATCCATTGATTGAATGCAGTCTATAACGTAAGTGTGTGTGTACAATTATTGAACTACACAGTAAATAATCAAGCTAGCCAATACAATATAGTCATTGCACACATATTAACAGCTTCTGGTACACTTTGATTAAATTGTCTACATGCTTCCTTTGCCACATATCTGAGTGTTCTGTGATCTAAAAACATGTGACAAGCATTGACCAGCAGAGCCTATATTGTGACAGCTTTGATTAATTTGATAATGATGACCTATTGTGGCGTGTTGTGCTGAGGTAAGCGTGGAGGTCAGAGTGTACACAGCTAAGCGAGTTAAGGGAGACACGGCCAGAGAGGACTCCAGGACCAAGGACAGAGATCAGTGGAGCATGGCTTTAGTCGAGCCGACACTCACCTTCAGAAAGAGCAGGGCACTTGTACAGGACTGACAGCAGCGGACACTGTATTCATGATGGAAGAGGAACTTCAAAATCTGGACTGACTTTGCTTCATGGCCCTATGTGACTCTCAAACATGGCTAAAAAAAAAAAATCTCAAAATAATAAATTACTCAAACATTATATAGTGGTATAGGAGCGGACACTGTATACATGATGCAAAAAGAACTTCAAAATCTGGACTGACTTCATGGCCCTATGTGACTCCCAAACATGGCCGGAAAAAAAAAACTGTTTTGAGAACTGTAGCTCAAAGAATTAGTCATTTCAGCAGGTATAAAAAAATTGCAATGTCTCCAAAAATCAGTGTCAAGTCAATCAAGTTTTTAGTTAACCCCTTAGTGTGTATTCATGGTGCTAATGGTTCAGTGATAAAAACTGTTTTTAGTCAGTATTGTCTTAAATGACTTTGGGTATGGGTGGGTTTGAGGTAGACACTACATTAGAACATTGTTAAAAGCTTAGAATGTTGATTTAGCACAATATAAGACCTTCCAGTTGAAATCTGCATGCTTGGGTGTAGGGTATGGGAGTGGACACTATATTGATGATGGAAATACAACTTTAAAATCTTGACTGACTTTGCCTCATGTCCCTATGACTCCCAAACATGGCCGAAATAGCTCAACATAATTCATTTCTCAAACACAACTTTGGGTATATGCTTATCCAGGGATATAGGGTATAGCAGCGGACACTGTATTCATGATGGGAAAAAAAATCTAAATCTAAACTAATATTTGACTCTCAAATATGCCCTAATAAAACAAAACACAGCTTTGAAAATGTGTTTGAGACATTAGGACATTGTTAAAAGCTCAGAAAAGAAAAAAAAAATATGACAGATAGCGCACCTTGCCTGGCTGTATGAATTGTGGTGGTTTGTTTAGTGGTGATTAGAGAGGATATTGGTGCCTCAAGGCAGCTGTGGCCAGAGAGGTACATGTCTTACCACCACCAGTCTGGAGTAAACTAATAATGATAAAAGTTAATCTAACTTTACAAATTTGGCATGCGACTTTTTATAGTGTACTGTCCTGTCAAATAAAGCCAAAAAGGCCAGAAAAATGTCTTTAAAAAATTGTAAGTTGTTTAGCAAGTTGAGAAAAGCAAATCTAATTCATTATTTTTAAAAGTCAAGTGGTTGCCATAGGGCCAGGGTGTATTCATATTCCCTTCCCATGTTGTGTTTCTGTTGTGCACTTCTCTAAAGCCCATGTGGAAAGCTGCTATTTCCTGGTGCTACGTAGCCCACACATTGAGCCTGTTGGCCCTGCGTGTTAGCGGGAGGGAGCGGACACTCGATAGCACCAGGCCCGGACACTGACTCATCCTTTTCCAGCTCCGAGTGGAACTTGAACCTTTAATCCCTGGATCTCAGAATCCCGAGAGTTGCAGATTCCTTATCATTTACATTAATCTCAGGAATTCTCACCATGCCATGAAGACACAGGCTCCACTTACTTATCTGACACACAATAAGGCAACAGCTATGATGATCCAGGCCTGGTTTAAGTCTCACAAACATATCACTTGGTTGTAAATAATAAAGTAATAAGATTGGCATAAGATGAATGTTAGAAGCAGGAAAAATACCGATTACATTTAAAGAACGTAGATTTAGTTTGAACGTAAAGCTGCGTTAAGTCCTCTCTTTCGCAACCCTCAATCACAGTCTCACACAAACCAGGAAGCATGTACACAAGCCAAGAGATTTTCTGTGAAGGTTAATTTCATTCATCCTGGTGGTCAAATCAAATTTGAAGAAAGTTAAAATAATTTATCTGGACTTGGGTTTAGAGTTGAAGACAAAGAATTGAAAAAGCTCTTGGAAGGAGAGCTGAAACGTCTTCAACTCTAAACTCAAGTCCAGATGACTTATTTTAACTTTCTTCAACTTTGAAGCCAAGATAGAATAACGTCAAAAATACAGAAAAATACAGAAAATTACATGTTGGCCCTGGATTACAGTACATGATCTGATTAGTCTGAAAATGAAGTTGGAATAAGATGGCCAGATATCTAGACACAAAAACGTAGATTTTTTTTCTCTAATCAAGGATGCCTTTGAAAGTGATGAAAAAGCTTCCTAAATTCTTCTCACACTTTAAGCTTGAGGTCTGAACATATTGACTAAATATAAAAACAATTGTTGTATGGTTAATTAATTTAATTTTGTAATGGCTTGGATTGTAATGTTCTTAGCAAAGTGAGTTATGTGTTTTGGTCAAAATGGGGACATCCGTTAAATCTGGTACAAATTAGTGTTGCTTCAGATATTTGTTGGGACATTAAATAGGCACATTTAGTCACCCTACATTGGAACCATTAGTTTAAGATCAACTTTTTGTCCAATTTCAACACCAAACAAGAGCTACTCTACTATTTTGGAATGAAATGGTGTGCCATTGTGAACTTAATTTCAACTTAACATAACTTTCGTGCCAACCCGTTTGCACGACTCAAATGACTTCTCACTTTTTATTACTACGTCAGTGGTCAACGATCTGCACCTCTCACCTTCGGACAAAGTTGAAGCTCAAATGTTGCTAAACGCTTTGAAGTGATCCAAACCGAAACCAAAACTCCCAACACTTGACGATAAACCCAGCCAGACTTTGCTGAACCAATGCCGGTACGTGAATATAATACGCAGACCACTTACTGACATACCAAACCACGTCTTTTAAACTCTACGGGAGGTCACATGAGAGGGAGAAAGATAAATTGTAAATAAATCTTTTGAATGCATTTGTGGAAAAATAAGGATGGAAATTGAAGGAAGGGAAACCGAATATGTTCTGGGGACCGCTGCGTTGAGGTAATTTAAGACGACAACCCGGCAGCTGTGAGGACAACTTTCGAAAAACGTTTCAATATTTTTTCCACGTCGCCATATCACACCACTCCTGTTACTTTCACTTGTA
Source organism: Hypseleotris bucephala (assembly GCA_036025885.1). Lineage (NCBI taxonomy): Eukaryota > Metazoa > Chordata > Actinopteri > Gobiiformes > Eleotridae > Hypseleotris > Hypseleotris bucephala. The sequence goes on along the minus strand of JAVQKG010364774.1, from coordinate 3,773 downwards.
GATATACCAGAAATCAACAGTTTGGTTTGATCATAAACTTCAGGGTTAGTTGAGATACCAATTGGAAGAATGAAGATGACTTTGAAAACAAATAAATAGCAAAAAAACAAAAACAAAACAAACATACAGTGCTACAATAGTGCTACAATAATTAGCTTTTTGTCCATTTTAAATCATGAAATTCTGAATTATGTTGTAATGGCATGGGTATGACAACAGCAAATATAGGACAAGACAAGTTTATCATAAAGATTTACAGATTTCAAAAACTTTGCTGTGAGGCACTTGGCATGCATTATGAACATAAACTTACGTACACCACTAAATCATGTGGACTAATATAAAACATAAAGTAAGCTCTCATCCCCTTGATTCTGTCAGTACTCAAAACTGTATTAACTCCACTATTGTTCCTTCTCCAAGTGGGCATCAGTGGGAAACAGGAATATTAGCCACAACTTAGAGCCAGTCACTTACCATTATGTTATTTATATTTATCTTCCTCCTCCAAGGCCACAAACAGAGAAGAAACAACCAGCTGTTTTCCTTTCTCAAAGTTATGACGGTCATGAAGAAGGAGGTTTGGCTCAAGATGGACTGCCAAGTTTAAATACAAAGCAGCAGGAGACACAGACTTGGTTTTTCAAAGAGAGATATATGGTGGGTACAGGAGCCAGATTGGTTGCTTGGGGAACTTAAAAGCCTGGATGACGGTGAGGGCCATTTATAATATGAAGATGAATTGTCTTATCGTGGCACCAGCCGCTGTACCCCCAGAGTTTGTCTCGTTTGATGCAAATGGAGCACATCAGTGTGTGCCTAGAGGCAGAGAGAGGGCAGGCTAAAGCTGAAGAGGGGATGAAAGTTGAAGGCCCAAGAGACAGGGAGCAAGTGACTGGGGCCTGTCCCGAAAACTATAACTATGTCTACAGTAATAGAGGAAGTTAAGGGTTCAACTCCTACTCCGACCAGGGCACACTGTCTTCTCTTTGGAAGGTACTTTACCCACGTTGTTCACCTACTTTTTTATGTTCAGTTATTGTTTAATCTTAACTGTACTGATTGTTGTGTTTTAATTGTACTATGTTCTTTAACTTGCCTTTTCTTTTGTAAAGCACTTTGAATGGCCTTGTGTATGAATTGTGCTGTACAAATAAACTTGCCTTTCTTTGCCTATGTTAGTGTTAAAGTTGAAGTGTAGCATGTTTGGTGGTGTTAGAAGTGGCTGCAGGGCAGTAATGATTACCATACCTCCGTCAGTCTACCCCATGACAGCTTTGGCTAGAAGTATTTTCAGTTATTTTAGTATTTATACTCAAGGTTTATGTACTGTAAATATAAAAACATAACGTTCTAAACATTGGATTTATGGTAGTGTATTTACAGTGATACCTATATTACCTCACTGCTGCTATTTGACAGTATTTCAATAAATCTCTTCAAATCAGCAGGAGCCTGGTGTCATTTCTCAAAGAAAACACTAAATTCTTGGGTCTTATCTAAATCAGTGTCAGTTACAGTGGACCTTCTGGTAGTTATCCAGCTTGTTGATTTTAGTTTACAGTTGTAATCCGTAACCATTGAAGAGCTATGACAATGTCTGTCTCACCTCATTTGGGGAGTATCCCGCCGTGGCAGGTAAAACTTCCCCCATCAATGGCACATCTGGTCCATGTTAAAGTGGGAACGGTCTCCAAAAAGGCTTTCTCTGAGAGCGGCTCCATACGATGACAGACGCCCTCTGATTCCACATATGCTGAAATGCAGGAAGCGTTACGGGACGCTTTGATACAGGATGATTTATAGGGCACTGACACCAGTTGCAAATGTCTGTGCGAGGGCACGGCGAGGTCTGCCCCGAGAGGAGATAGTGTCCATCAAGCTTCATTCAACACCACAACAAAATGGATTGCATTTCCCCAGCCAAGTGTTTTGACTCCCTGTTGTTACTGGGTTCTGTTTTGTATTTAGTGAAGATAGCATTGGGCTATGCTGGGAAAACATCTATAAGGTTACACTGCAATAGGAAGGACAAGGCAGACTAGTCCCAAAGTGCAAGAGGAGGGTCAACAATACTGTATGTTCAGAAAGTTCAGTTATGAAGAAGCATAGATTTAGAAAGTATAATTCCCAAAGAATACAATGTTAGATGTCTGATTATTACTGCAATTTCTTCGCTGTGGGACAAATAAAGGTTTCTTATCTTATCTTATTTGCGGCCTTGTGCTCCTAAGCAATAAGTCAAATATCTTATCCTATTACTGAACCCTTACAACATTTATGCCCAGCTCAATACTTTTTACACTATGTTCATAATTGTCAGAGCTGTTATATGTCGTTTACGTGAGATTATCTGATTTGTAAAATGTCATCTTTCAAACAAGATTGCGCTGCTGCAGTTATCAGAAGTATTGCCCTTTGTATTGCCTTTTGCCAGAACAATCAGTCCAGGTTGGGAAGAGGACACCACTAGAAAACACTTGGAGAGTGCAGACCTCCGCCAAGGCAGCTCATTTCCACGGATCGCTCACAAAATCAAATCTTGGTCTTGCTGGTTGCTAACAGATAAACAGACAGATGGACAAAGCTCACAAAAACATGATATCCTTGGTGGAGAAAATTGTGTATGTAATTTAAAAAAATACATGCTAAAATTACATGTGTAAATGAATTTGAAGCCTACTGCTAAAGCTAACATATTTTTTTTGTTATTGTTTTATGGCTGAAGTGTCCTATAAAAGCAGTGCTGCACATTGTAAGACACAACAGACAGTGTGCACATCTTTATTGTTACACACTGACAAAGCCATCTGGAGGAAATAAGGAATTTTAATTTAACGTCCCAAGTATTCTGGTAATGCTTCCATTAGACAAGGCCTGGGCACATGGAGGGAGACGATATACTGCACAAAGCTGCTTTAATTGTGCCCAGTGTGCCTGCAGCGCTGTGCCAAAGTACTCCATTACCAGAGGAGGTAGCGCTGGGTCACACTCTCGCAAAGTATAATTATATCATAAAACTAAGCCTCTTGCTCCCACATAATGGTAGATAAACACAACCCCATTTGTGACACTTCTCAAGTTCGAGCCCAATAACTCAATTAGTGAATGGTGGATCACACAGCCCCTAATAGGGACTGGTGGGGATGAGCGAACTTGTTTCCAAAAATTAATTACCTATCACATTTCTAGTGGTCATCAAGTGCTCTCGGCTAATGATGGGGCTAAATCCATACCCACTGAAGCGCTTATGTTCCATTACAAATGTCAATCACTTGCCTGAGAGAGTAGCGCAGTAACATTTACCCTTCAAAAAGTCCCTCTCATGCAAATAAGCTCTTTAGATCCGTCTTGGAGGATGGGGTAATCTGGTTTGAGGAGCATACATAAATATTTAAGCACAAACGCAGGGTCACTCAACACCTTCAAAAAAGAAACAAGAGGGTAATTAATAACGCACACTTAGAGATGACAGAAGTGACAGCATTCAAGTAGTGGTCTCACGTCATTTCTAATCTCCGTTATACTTAGCTTTACTCAATAAGCAATCTCGCTACATGGACAATCAGTTGGGCTCAGGAGTTGTGCCATGGCCAATGCTAACTAAAGGCAACGAGAAAGATGGGCTATTTCAATTGATCAATCAATCTTTATTCAGCCAAATCAAAATAATTGCTCTTTGAAACATCAACATAAAGTAAATACAGTAAGCCAAAACTAGGAAATAAATAAAGTGCTAAAACTTATGTACGTACATATGTTTTTGTATTATG
>JAVQKG010364701.1:0-10556 GCA_036025885.1 Hypseleotris bucephala | reverse complement strand
TAAAAATAGTTGACAGATTAATCGATTAACAAAATAATCGTTCGCTGCAGTCCTACTAGAATGCATTGTGATTGGCAAAAAAAAGTAGTGGGTTCAATTTAAAGTTGGCAACCTCTGTTCTCTGCATTCTGTCAAACTTATACTACCAGACCATTTTAAAGTTTTGAAAATAGTCTCGTGGTTGATTTAAAAAGAAAGTTTTGGTCACTATTTTAGAATACTGTGCCTAAAGATTGGGGTTTCAATTCCTGCATTGCTTGGGTAACATTGATCTTGTTGCTGGCTAAGAGGTTTTTTTAAATTTTCTAGCACTATAGTCAAGATTTGGGACACAGCTTCAATTTTGAGATGTTCAGAAGTGGGACATTTGGTCACACTATTAATACAACTTTAAACAATAAGGCTACTATTAGGGCTTGACAGTAACTTTTTTGTGCACAGTTCAGAGTGGCTGCTATTTTTCAAAAGATACCAGCCACCCTAAATATTTTCTAGCCACAAGTTTGATGTTTTTTCATGTGTAGGCTTAGTATATAATTAGCTGAAAATGTTATTTTGTATAGAATATATATATATAAGCTTCAAAAGTTCTTCACAGGTACTACTATGGACATTTTAGCAGTCCTAAATTTAATTGTACAGTACCTATGCAGTAATATCCAACAGGACAAAATGGCTAATGTGTTCCTAGTAAAATCTACTAGGGCTGCATGATATGAAAAAAACATGCCATAATCGATAACCATGTTGAATATTGCGAGATCGATATTATATTGATTTTTTTCATTTATTTATTAGAGTTCAGTTGAGCAAAGCTATTATCTAAATTACTTTAAAATCAAAACTACCTTTGACAAAATGAAGACAATATAGATATGACTAAAATATTACCTTTAAATACATAATTTTTGGTCACTACAGATTTCGATTCAAGGCACTGATATAAAACAATAATTATGTTAAGTGTAATTCGCTGTCAGACTGAACACTTTCGATAATTTTAGAATGTTTGCGATACGGACATTGCGTTTATTAATATTGCGATAACGATAATATTGCGATATATTGTGCAACCCTAAAATCTACTTGCATTTGGCTTGTTGGCTAGTGCTAATGTCAAAGCCTGCTACTGTGTGATATAAATGTCTACAATGTAAAAGTCTTGTTCATGTCGATAGTGTCTTCTTATGACATGGCACATTCCTCTCTTGATTACAGACACATTTAAAACCTGCTCAGCCAGTCTCTCTGAAAGCACTCACTGTTCACACACAAGAGTCTGGAGATGTTCATGGCTTTTGGAGAAAGGAGGTGCATTCTTTAGTTTGGTCAAACGTGTTCATAGGATATTTTAGTTTGACTTTGTAGGGTTGGGTGATATGGTAAAAATGTAATCACAATTTTAGTTTATTGGTTCTGTGATTGCATTTTGGTTACTTTTCTAAGGCCTAAGAAATTACCAAATAATTGTAAATGTTGGCTGTAGCTGTCGGTCCAGAATGGCTGTCATGCATCTGTCAGTTTGCCCCACGGCAGCTGTGGCTCCACTTTTAAGTCTAGTAGGGGTAGGTGATATGGCGATACAAAATGAATTGTAATAAAATCTAAATTGTGATATTAAATTTTTACCTTATTGACCACCCCTAATTATTAAGTATTCCCAAATATTTATCTAAACATTCTCTTCTCCTCTCTGTGTGTCCTAGGTGGTTTTGATGATGAGGACAGTGGAGGCAGCAGTAGCAGAGCGGGGACTATGAACGGGACAGGTCCTAAACTAGTCGACCCTCTGGACGACCCTCTGCCTGGAGTAGGGACATATGAGGACTTCAACACCATCGACTGGGTCAGGGAGAAGAGCAGAGACAGAGACAGACACAGAGAGGTGAGGACACAGAGCTGATCCATTATAGAAAATATAATAATAATGATGAATATTCTGGTCATAAACAGGGTTGTGCTTGAAATCCTTGAAAATGAAAAGTGTTTGAATTTAGTGGCATTCTTCAATCAGCAATGGTCCATGTGCTTAAAAACACATGGAAATACAACTTGAAAGTAATTTAAATTTATTTAAAAAATATGACTATGTTTTATATGAAGACCAGTTACATTGATTGTGGTGAAATGACACTTTATGGACATCTTTATGGCAGTTGTCGATCATAATTTTCTAAACAATTTTTAATAATTTTATTATATTACTATTATTCGACAATGGTAAAAATAGAACATGACAATTCAGATTTTTGTCTATCTGAATTTTCAAAATAAAATACTGGTAAAAAAAAAAAAACAGTAATATTGAAAATGGTGAAAACTGGACTTGCCAATCTTTATGGCAGTTATTGATCATAATTTTCAAAATAAAATGAAATCATTTAAAGTATTACTATGGTACTTATACTTCTTCCTTGTTTTGTCTGAAGATTGATAATGGTAAAAATTTAACTTGACAATCTTGTATTTTGTTCAGATCACAAAGAAGAGTCGACAGTCGACAGTGGCTCTGTTGAGGAGTGTGAGTGATGCGTTCTCAGGATGGCTGCTCATGCTGCTAGTGGGACTTATGGCAGGTCTGGACTTCTACATATATATACTGTATACTTTTGATAATGTCAGGATTGTTGTAATCGGCTCAGACTTCATTTAAAATTAAGGAATTTTCTAAATAAAAGTGTGTTGAGTAACAGTAAATAGCTGCAATATTAATAACTACTTTTCCTTTGAAATTTATTTAACTTTGGAATACTTCTTCAAGCTATTTAGTGACGTTCAATTTGTATGACACTTGAAAACGTGCTTGAATTTTATACAAAAAGTTGTACAAACCCTGAAAGGTCACATAATTTTAAAAAGGAAAGGAACTCGCAGAAAACAAACTGGATAGACAGTTAGGGAGACAAGGGGAAGTGAAACTGTACACAAAGTTGTATCAAATCAGATACCATTTAAGCAGACATTGTTTAGTATAGCACAGTTTTAAAGCAGTTACAGTGTCAAAAGATGTGCCATGTTGGGTTCTCATCTGTGACATCTTGCAACTAGGGATGGGACAATATACAATAATATAGTTCATCGCAATAAAAACACTGACAATTTATAGATTGTGGCTATTTTTAACATTGTGATAATTATTAATTGCAATAATTTATTTGTACCTCAATGCCCTTTAGACCTTAGCGTGAACAGATCATTTATTGTATTCAAGTAGGTAGCCTATAAAGTTCAAGTGATATTAGTGTCAACCTACAATAAAATGTACTGTTGAGATTCTAAACAAGCATTTGAGGGACTTTTAGCCATTTTTTAAAATTATCGTATCGATATTAACAATTATTATGGCCACAATAATCGTCAGACAAAAAATTTATATTGTCTAGTGTAGAGCTGGTTGAGGTTAGATGATAATTATTGTAATTTCTCTATTAGATTCTTTTTCTTCCTTTTGATATGTCTTGTACTTTGTTTATAATGTTCCAGAAGCCTTCAAATATCATTACATATTTTTTTATTGTCTTGTGTGATTGGCAGGAGCCTTGGCTGGTGGTATAGACATTGCTGCTCACTGGCTCACTGACATGAAGGAGGGTGTATGTTTAGTGGGCTTTTGGTTTAATCATGAACACTGCTGTTGGACGAGCAACGAGACCACGTTTCAGGAGAGAGACCGCTGTCCACAATGGCAGACCTGGGCAGAACTCATCGCTGGGAAATCAGAGGTGAGACAATATTATTAAAGCTGTACTACCTGATTTTGTGACTGTAAAAGTGATGTGTATAAAACATTTTGAGTTTAAAGGATACACTCCCCTTTCCTAATTCCTCTCCTTCACGACCCTCTATCACAGTCTCACACAGGTGGCTTTTAATTCTTTAAACAAAAACATTTAAATGTAACAAATAAGCTGTGAATTTTGAAATAAAACATCAGCTCCTTCACATTATTCCTGATAGATTCTGGATATATAAAGGATGTATTGACCAATCAGAGTGCTCCTGTCCTATGAAAGCGTGTGATTGGGTAAACAGTTCCTCGCCTTCCCTTCCCTCGCTCTAAAAGAAAAACCCTTATAATACAGCCCACAGGTGACCTCAAAGTCTCATTCTTCTCTCAGATGACTAGTATTATTCTGTACTAATAACACAATAATTATCTTTGCCAAAATACAATGAAAAAGAAATCAGGTAGCTTTAATGTCTACATGCAAATCATTAGGAATTTAGTTTTTTTGACTAGTAAATACACTGCCCGGCCAGAAAAAAGTCGCCATCAAAAAAAAGGTCAGACACTAATATTTGGTTGGATTACTTTTAGCTTGGATTACACATTTGCGATGGCATTGTTTCGATAAGCTTCTGCAATGTCACAAGATTAATTTCTGTCCAATTGTTTTCCAAGATCTTGTATTGATGATGGGAAAGAAAGACCACAAAGCCTTCTCCAGCACAAGGTCTGGACTCTGTGGTGGCCAATCCATGAGTGAAAATGATGTCTTATGCTCCTTGAACCACTCTTGAACCACAATTTGCGCACAATTAATCCTGGCATCTTGGAATATTCCTGTGCCATCAGGGAAGAAAAAAACATTGAAAATTTAAAATCCTTTGATGGAATAACCTGGTCCTTCAGTATATTCAGGTAGTCAGCTGACCTCATTCTTTGGACACATCATGTTGAACCTAGGCCTGACCAAATATATGAGGACCTTACCTATTTGCTTAGTTAAATCCACTTGGCCATGTCCTGTATTTACTTGATTTAAATTGGCCACACATACTCTGTCTCCATCTAGTGGTTATTATCTGACATTGCAGTGTAGTCCAATTTGTACAATGTTATGTTTGTTGTGGCCTTTACACTAACACATTTCTTGTATTTCTGTGTATTTCCAGGGTGCTTTTGCCTACATAGTAAACTACCTGATGTACATGTTCTGGGCTCTGCTGTTTGCATTTTTGGCTGTGACTCTGGTTCGGGCTTTTGCTCCATACGCCTGTGGCTCGGGAATTCCAGAGGTAAGGACTGTACTATATAGTAAGTGTATAGTGATATAAATATTACATTAAATTAACAAAACTATCCTTTAAAGTATTAGTTTGCTATATTATTATATATATAAGGTCAGCAGCCTGCTTATTTCAACAAAGAATTTTTTTTTTTTCCTTCAGCATTCTGCATCTTATTCTGTGGTAGTTTCTTTAAACACGTGATATTTTTAAGACCAGAAAAATAGTAAATATAGCAAAATAAAAGTTTATGTCTGTTAGTAAAACTTTAGTGTAATGTCATTCATTTCCGGTCTTAGCCAGTAGTCATAAGGTCAACAGCATGCGTGTTTCAACAAAGATGTTATTATTCTTTAGCGTTGTGCATGTGTGGAGGTTTCTTTTTTTTTTTTTTTATATATTTTAACTAAAACCTAAAAATAGATGTGAAAAACTGTAAACTTTGAAATAAAACATCAGCTCCCTTTTTCATTATTCCTGAGACAACGTCTGGTATGCTGTACTATTGACTGTAATTATTTTTAAGTATAAATATCAGGTCCTGCAGCTTTAAGTGTGTTTTTGCAGACATAACAAACATTTAACACTTATATTTCCTCTCAGATTAAAACCATCTTGAGTGGTTTCATCATTCGTGGATATTTGGGGAAGTGGACCCTCATTACTAAGACCATTACTCTGGTGTTAGCCGTGTCGTCTGGTCTGAGTTTGGGGAAAGAGGGCCCCCTAGTGCACGTGGCCTGCTGCTGCGCCAACATCCTCTGTCACCTCTTCACCAAGTACAGGAAGAACGAAGCCAAACGCAGAGAGGTGAGGGAGATCTGGTTTATTTTAGACTTGTTTTAGGCTAGTTTTAAATTCCAAAGTAATTCATATTGTAGTTTTTGATATATTTTATTTTCAGTGACTTTTATTTTTAAGATGTATGATGGCAGATGCTGAGGTACAATTTTTCTTGCCTAAAATGTTGAATGACAAAGTCTGACCTAATATATTTTGAGATTGATCAAGCAAATTTGAATTACGGTAATCTGGTCAACAAAAAAAATATATAGCCATTTTTTCCCTTTTCTCAAAACTCAAATCTTTAATTTATTAAAGAATTATTTTAAATGTATTGCTTCAAAATGAGTATAAATAGCACAGCCGTTAACAAGTCCTTTTCATTTTGTTTTTGTTTGTGGTTTTAGCCTTTAGTCATTTTGTAATCACAATAGCTGTCAATTTATGGATAAATGAAACAGCAAACTTCTTATCATTACTTATTATGCTTAAATATTTCCATTTTAAATTGTGTTGTAGTGAAACTAGTTGTGGCGGGGTTCATGTAATTCTGTTTTCTAGCTTCAGGACTTCCTTATCACCTGGTTTAGTCTTGGTAAATTCTGGTTAAGACCTGGTTTAGTCCTGGTTTACTCTAGTCTTAGCCCAATAAAGTTATAATTGCAAAGACAAATTAATTTTCTCTAATCTATAATCATTTCTTTTAGGTATTGTCAGCAGCAGCGGCGGTGGGTGTATCAGTCGCCTTTGGAGCTCCTATAGGAGGAGTACTCTTCAGTCTGGAGGAGGTGAGATGAGCTAAATTCACTTTCAAAAAACAGGTGAAACTGCAAAAATTTGAATATGATGCAAAAGATCATGTATTTCAATCATTCTGAACCAGACTAAGAGACCATTTAAAGGCTCAGGAACCCTTTGCAGGTGTTTTGGATTAATCAGCTGATTGGAATAGCCTAAAATGTTGAACCTTTTCACAATATTCACATTTCCTGAGATTTTGAATTTGGGGGTTTCATATAAGCCATAATCATCAAAATTATAACAAATAAAGGTTTGAAATATCTCGCTTTGCATGTAATGAGTCTATATCATACATTAGTTTCACCTTTTAAGTTGAATTACTGAAATAAACGAACTTTTGTATGATATTCTAATTTTCGAGTTTTAGCTCCCTGTTTATAACTAGCTAATCTGTCTGTAGCTCGTACCTCAAAAACATAAATTTAGTCTGTAGTCTTTTGCAGTGATTTACAGTCATGGAGTTCACAGAGAGTCCCATAGATTATAGATCAGAAACATAAATTATAAGAAATACGAGCGAGGATATTTAAAAAACTGTGGGTGGTAGCTTCAAGCTCCAAACCACATATTGTAGCCAAAAAGGTCAAGAATGGGGCAAGAATAAATTTAGAATCTGAAAATAGGAGTTTGATATTGGAATTTCAAGTGTTATTTAGTAAAAAGTATTCATTTGACCTATCCTAGCTTGACAATAGTGTTTTTGGTCTCTGGTGGTCTTGCCAAAGAGTTCTTAAAAAAGTTACTAGCAGGTAAAATTTATACTAGCCATAATTGTATTAAAATATCTTGTTTAGTTGAATAGACTAAAATAAAATTGCAGTTTCAGTTGGACGTTTAACTTTCTTTCAATAATTTCATTCGTAATAATAACTAATGTGATTTTGTGAATGGGCCAAATAATTTCTGCAGTGGTGTGTGTTTAATTAGCTGTGTCATATACAAACTTTACAAACGTGACTCCCTTGTTAACAACAGGCTGTGTGCTGCATGTGTGGCTTTAGCGTCATGTTTAGCATTACTGATCAGTTTACTATACATTGATAAACTCCAAGTACAACAAAAACAACAATTAAACTTTCCTATATTGTTTAGAATAGGAAAAAAGTTAGTCGCGGTTAGATAGGCTTTAGGCAGAGAGATTTGTTGATTACTAATTTTTATACAAATTTTGATGCTAATTGTAGGCTATGTAAACTTGATTTTCTTAATTTTAGTTTTGTATTTATTTAGCCCAAGGTCAGTCTGGTGCTTGTAGTTCATTTTGGGACATTTTGTTTCTTATAAAAACAGACACCGCGGTCAAAGCTGTATATTTTATGATTAACACTCATCACCTCTCAACACTTAGGCCTAGTTTATAGCTCTGTCAAATATGTTTTACGTCCTTGTTGTAAATAACCACATTTTTGGCATTATTTTGAAATCCCGTAAATCTCTATGCTTTTATTTTTGATTTCAGGTGAGTTATTATTTCCCGTTGAAGACACTATGGCGGTCGTTTTTCGCCGCTCTTGTCGCTGCCTTCACTCTACGGTCCATTAACCCGTTTGGTAACAGTCGGTTGGTGTTGTTTTACGTGGAGTTTCACGCGCCCTGGCATTTGATAGAACTGGCTCCATTTATTCTGCTGGGGATATTCGGAGGCCTGTGGGGGGCGCTGTTCATCAGAGCTAATATCGCCTGGTGCAGGAGACGTAAGTATAAACATGTTTTTACTGCATAGTTTGAAGTTTACTTTCTCTTTGTTTTTTGAGCTGATGGTAACACTTTATTTTACATTATCCATTAACTACATTGTATCTACCTCATTAAGTACAATGTAATACACAATGTAACAAACTGTAAATAACAAATGTAACTACATTGTGCATAATGGTTAAGATTAGGGTTAGTTACAATGTAGTTACATGTTATTACAGTTTGTTACACAGTGTATTACATTGTACTCAATTAGGTATATGCAATGTAGTTAAGGGCTCTTGTAAAATGTGTTACTGAGCTGCTATGTTAGTCCCAGTTCTTTTAGGGGAAGGACTGAAATCCTTATTGGTATCCTGCAATAATAAAAATTATAGTTATGAAGATAAAGTTCAAACTTATATTCTCTTAGAAAACAATTTAATACATTTTGAATTTACGGTTTATAAACGTAGTTGGTAAAAAGTGTATGTGTTCAATTGAAGAATGTCATTGTTTCAGGTAAGACCACTCGTTTGGGACACTACCCTGTGATGGAGGTGTTGGTGGTTACCGCGGTGACGGCTCTGTTGGCGTATCCCAACAGTTACACCCGGATGAGTGGAGCTGAACTGATCTCAGAGCTGTTTAATGACTGCTCACTACTGGACTCCTCTCAGCTCTGTGGATACAAACAGGTACTACATATGTTTAATAGATTATATATTAATAATATATATTATAAAGTAGTGTTTAACTCTTCTTTCCCCTGTTCCTCTTATCTGTAGCCGACTAACACTTCAGAGACAGGAGTAGGGAACAGTCTAGCGGACCGCCCGGCCGGAGAGGGTCTGTACACCGCCCTGTGGCAGCTTGCTCTGGCTCTGGTCTTCAAAATGCTCATCACGGTCATCACTTTTGGCATGAAGGTAACACACACACCTATTCTGACAAATATAGGATGTTTACTTGTTACATCCTACATTGGCGGCACAGTGGTGCAGTGGTTAGTACTGCCGCCTCACAGCAAGAAGGTCCCGGGTTCGAGTCCCGGACAGGGGCACCAGGGCCTTTCTGTGTGGAGTTTGCATGTTTCCCTGTGGGTTTTCTCCGGGCACTCCGGTGTCCCCCATCAACCTCAAACATGTACATAGGTTAATCCTCCAGCTAGGTACATCCTGACCGAGATCCTGGCTCTGGAGATGGGTCCCTGTGCGCTGCACTGCTACTGACAGGTTGCCCCAGCGGCACTGATGATGGGTCAAATGCAGAGGACAAATTTCCCTACGGGGACAATAAAGTGTACCTTAACCTTAACCTTACAAGTTAACATCTGACATGCAGATGTCAGTTATATCTATGGTAAAATATGTTAATACTTGTAACAGACCAGAGCAGCTGTAGTCGTTTTTAATAAATGTAAGCCCACATTTGTCTGAATTGTGAGTGATTCAGCAGGACTTCCCTCAGACAGTAATAAAGTCTGAGTGAATCACAGTCAGTGACTCAGCAGAGAGATAGAATCAGGTTTTGGGAAAAGACCTTGGGACAGACTAACAAAGTCATGTCTACCACATTTAGAGCTTGTTTATTTGTCTTGACAACTGTGTTCAGTTTAGCAGTTCTATAGTACCAGTAACAGTTAAGCACTTTAAAAAGAGTCAAAGTCTTCTGTAGTCTTTTCCAGAATAGGTTTTTGAGTAAACTGAGCAAAAATAAATTTGAATATATTTTTTTTATTATGATGAGATTCACCTAAAAACCATAAATTATAAGAAATATGAGCAGGAATTATTTAAAACAATGCAGGTCTGAAGAGATGTTTAGACCAATTTTAAAGCTAGACATATTTTATCGTAATTTTTTTCCCCAATTAATTCACCTGTACCCCCCCCCCCCCCCCCCCCCCAACCGCCAGGTCCCAGCCGGTCTGTTCAGCCCCAGTATGGCTGTGGGTGCGATCGCCGGGCGGTTGCTAGGCGTTGGGATGGAGCAGTTGGCGTATTATAATCACGACTGGTTGATCTTTAAAGGCTGGTGTTCTCCCGGAGCGGACTGCATCACCCCGGGACTGTATGCCATGGTGGGGGCCGCTGCATGTTTAGGTGAGGGAGGAGTTTTTATTGGCTTTATTGTCATATTTATACAGTTATTAAGGGGCAGAGGTGGGTAGAGTAGCCAATAATTATACTCAAGTAAGAGGACTGTTACTTCGAAACAATATAACTCTATTTAGGGCTAAACAATATTGAAGAAATATCTAATTGCGATTTTTAGGACCGATG
>JAVQKG010364494.1:0-10144 GCA_036025885.1 Hypseleotris bucephala | reverse complement strand
ACAGAGCCACACATGTAATTAGGTATATTTTGGCTTATTTCACTTCCATTTAATGCAGTTTTCTCTGAGCTCATAGACATGCAAGTAGTGCTTCTCCTCCGTACAGAGCGCATTAATTTATTTTTTTTTTACCCCTACCCGCCTTTTTTAGTCGACTAATCGCTGCACAGGTCAAGACTTTAGTCGACCAGCAATTTCTTTGGTTGACTACAGCCCTAGTGCACTTACAATGATGCTTTGTGTAAAACCAGTTAAGAGGAACAAGTTATGTTGAAGTAAATATTTGATTTGAACTCTTTAAACTCTGTTTTGTTCTCTGCAAAGAAATTTGAGTTTATCTTTTAATCAAAGTGCAATTCCTCGTATTGCAAGCAATTTAATATCTAGACATAATGTAGCAGATTTTGAAGGTGTAACATGATTTTTTTGGGAGTGGGATTATGTGGTGCTGGTCACTGTTGGACTTGGACACATCAACTGGAGTTTTGTCTGTGTTAACAAGGGTCATGTGAGCACAAGGTGCGCATGTGTTTGTATGCATGTGCCTTGTTTACTTTGGCAGCCATTTCTTTTTCACTTGAGTATCTGGACTGAGGAAACGATTGCAAGAAAAAAAAGGACATTTAAAAGAAGTGAGCGAGTGGAGTGGTGACCCTGTGGGGCTAAAAGCTGGGATTGACTGTCTTAAGTAGAGGGGAGTTTGTGGCAGTGTCTAAATGCTGATGTGTGTGTGCATGTGTGATTCATTACTCTGAGGAAAATGAAAAGAAGCGTCTGGCCAGAGGCCCAGAGGGAGAGGGTCGAGAGACACTGTCACTGAGAGTGGAGAGAGAGACGCTCAATGAAGCCTGTGTGAATTTACAAAAGGTTGTCTTGTTTAGTCCCACTCACTCCAGGTTACCTACTTTTATAAATATGTGTCCAAATATATTTTGTTTTTAAGGCTTTGTGCTACGAACATCTGCACAATATGGCACAGCCAGTGCAATTTGACATGAAATCTAAAATAGACAGAGCTTAGTAATTGACAGCAGAAAAGGAAGAAAGTAAAAATTAAAACATAGTGAAGAATTAGTTTACATAAATTTACAGTTAATTATACATATATATTTTTTTGTAGTAATCTGAAATTATCTGAAGGTGGCATATCATTGCAAGCTTCACCTTAAATATGATCAATTTTGCAAGTATATTTTTCCTTTCAGCTGGTTTATGTGCAGTGTCAAAATTGTTTTGGTGAAAAATCTCACACCATTATTATTTTTTACTAAAACATTTTAGGCATTTTTATGTTTGAGTGTTTTTTGCTATTTCCCTCTGATTTAGTGTGTGTTGTGTGGTTGCAGATCCGGAGGTGGGAGACGGTGGCAGCGGCGTCGGAGCTCAGGGTTTCTCCATAAGAGCGTCTCCAAAGACCACCCCACGGTGCGTCCACACACACACCGCAACACACACACACAACACACATCGCAACACACACACTGCAACACACACACAGATGCTCTGGTCCCATTTACATTCCTCACAGCTCCCCTCCGTCACCCATCCCCCGTTCTGCTGTTCCCCTCACTGGCCCCTCGTCTGCTCTCCTCTCGCACACACACAGCTACAGGCAATTCTCGCTCTCTCAGCCAACGATAACTTGTGTTTTTGAAGGTGGGAACCATCTTTCAACTCCAGTTAGATTTTTTTTCTCATATTAACCACATGGATAGACAGGCTGATGAGTTTTTACCTCTCCGTTTGGGAATATTGGCATGGATTTGTTTGGGATCTGTCACTTAACAAGGTTGGTTAGCTTTGACAATTTATTTAAATGTTCTTATTCTTATAGCATTTAATTCTTATCTTAGCAACATAATTATATTGCTTCAGTTTTTCATTTAATATTTGTACTGAGCATCCTGCTGATAGATCTATCGGAAAATCTCTCACACACATTATGAAAGTCAAATTTAAGTTGAAATAGATATATTAAATATAAAACAATAAAAAAAATATTTTATAATTACGCCCCTAAATATATTTATTCAAAATATTTACAAATATATTTTGCTACCCTAGCAATTTTTAAACTTAGTGCCATACATGTAAGTTTCTATTTTCTAAAACATTGCAGCGTTGATACTGCAGTCCACCCGCTGTCCACTCCTCTCCAGACCGGCTTGCCTCTTTCCTCGTCCACAGCAGATTGTCTAAATGTGAAAGCAGCAGAATTTATTGTATAATGACAGTCCCCTTCCTCTTTCTGCCTCTCTCACTTTTGAATGTCTTTTTTTCTTTATCTGTCGCTCGCTCTTTCTCCCTCACTCACACAGCGACAGAGAGCCTGGCCCCTTTTCATTAGGGGCCACTGTAACAACAAATTGATGTAGTTTTATAGCCAGCAGTGTCTATGTTTGTCTGACATTTATGTTTGGTCGTTAATCTCCCCATTGACCTCTCCATCTCTCTCTCTTACTCTCTTACTCTGGGTCCGTGCAGCTCTCCCATTGGTGGCCTGCAGATCCGCTACGACTCTTCGGGGTCGTTGCCGGGGCCGGGCCTAGGGTTGCTAGGGGCGGGCGGAGGCGAGACGCTGCCCCCGGTGGCCACCAGCATCGAGCAACTCCTGGAGAGACAGTGGAACGAGGGTCAGAGCTTCCTGCTTCAGCAAGGAGCTCAGGGCGACGGTGAGCAACAGCACGTGTCAAAAAAGCTTAACGTCAGGTCTCTCCCGTCATTGTCCTCTCTCGATCAAAGCCCAGGTCTTCGTTTGAAAATATGAATTTTAATAGTATACATCTTGCTGCCATCACTGAGTATTAGGATAAATTAAACCTTCCGCTGCAAACTGGATTCTCGCGAGATTTGTAGTTTTCCAAACTCCCATCTTGTACTGCTCCCACTGATTTGTCTGATTGTCATCACTGATTTCCAACCTCATGTAGCAGTATTGTTGTGAGAAGGCGGCTTTAGCTTTGCAGACAACAAGCCTTTGAGCAAAGCTTATTAGCAGCATGTGGACGCTGTAAAGCCTAATGTATGCTGCTACTATTGTAATTTATTTGAATAATTTACTAATTTAGCACTTCCTTGTTTGGCCACGTCATATGGTCGTTGGCCGTGTGCTTCAGCCAGTCTTTCCGGACGTTTTGTATGGAAGCAGTCTGAGATTGATAAATAAAGGCAAGGCCTTGTATTATCCTGGTTGTAGTTTTAGTTTTAGAATTAAGTTTAACACTTAAAAGCATTTGTATAGATATGCCTTTCCCTGCTTAATAGCACACAAGAATGCACCAAAGTCATTCATACGTACCTACTTTCTAACATACTGTCATACCTTGACCATCATTGTTGGGTTATCTGAATATAAAACCTCCCTTCAGGGATCAATAAAATGACAATGAAGAGTGCCCTGTCTGTTTCAAAGGTCAGGTTTACGTTGTTTGGGCCGGTCGTCCTTGAGTCTGCGCTGGCTCCGGGGTTACTCTCTGTAGCTGATCTTGACCTTTGACCTCCCTGTAGAGTTCATCTGTCTAATTAGTCACTGGTTTGTGAACAGAAACAGAGCCTATTACATTGTTTAGCCTAAAGGAAAAACTGCTCCAGAAAATCACATGATCAGGCCCATTTTGTCTGTAAAGCTCTTTTGTAAAAGTACCTAGAGTATCCTAATTTAATCAGCTCTGGTTTCCTGTGTCCTCTCAGTGGTGGGCATGTTGAAGTCACTGCACCAGCTGCAGGAGGAGAACCGTAGACTGGAGGAGCAGATCAAAACTCTGACCATGAAGAAGGAACGACTACAGCTCCTCAGCGCCCAGCTCTCAGTGCCTTTCACACCGTCTTCTGCCTCCTCTGGTAAATACTGTTGGCTATTAAAGGTGTAGTCTGTAATTTCCTAAAATAAGAAAAAGCTAAAAGAAAAATGCTTAAATTTGACAGACCTGTTCTATCATGTAAAGTAGGTTGTAGTGTGTAGAGGCCAGGTGTACCTACTTTACATCATAGAACTAGCTAAGATAAAGGATTTGTTCTACCAATTTTTGATATTTTTCAATAAATGCCTGTAGATCTCAATCTGAACTGGTCTATTTTATTTTGCAGATGTCAAAACTGGTGCCGCTGACTCTTCTCTACCGCCCACTGCTCAGGTACAGTCACAGACTCGGAGAGCATAGCATTAAACATAGACCGTCATTAACAGTGTCTGTGATCTTTGTTGCCTTTCTCTCAGGACAGTGCGTCGTGTGGCGGTCACAGCAGTAGTGGCTCCACGTCCTCCCTGTCCACGCCTCCCTCAGTGTCCCAGAGTCCACCACAGCTCAACGGGGTGGGAACACTGGGGGCATTAGGGTCAGGGGTGTCGGGGCTGGTGGGAGTGCTTGGTGCAGGGAGCGCTCTGGGCATCGGGGGCATCGTCGGGGCACTGAATGGGGTCATACAGACTCCAGGGGGAACACACGCAACAGGAGTAGCAGCGCTAACTGTAAATAACAGGTAAGTTTATCACACAAGGATTGGAGTGGGCATCTACTAGCATAAAACTTTACAATGTCTTCAAAATAATGCATTATGGGAGTGATAAACCATAAGATCAAGTCAAAAAAGAAAACAGTCACATGATTTTTCTTCCCATTTGTTTCGTCTTTTGCTTGCAATTTGGATTGTAGCAGCTCAGCCACTAGTAAGAACAGGTGAGACTTGATTGGTTCAATTATTGTCATCTCACTTCATGTCATTTCATATTCTTCACAACGACAGATCACTGGATATCTGAGCAGGGAGTTAGGCTGTCCTCTGCTGAGAGCAGGGAGTTAGGCTGTCCTCTGCTGAGGGCTGACGTGTTGAGGACAGTGTTTAGTGTCTGTGTCTAAAGCGAGTTGTGTTTTGTCTCGCAGCGCTGCGCGGCTCCTCCTGCAGCAGCATCAGCTACAGCAGCTGCTGTCCTCTCAGCCTTCAGCGGTACGACACTCTCGCACACACCAGAACCATGCTTCTGTGAACTATATTTGTCCTATCAAGCTCTTTGATTGTTGTCTGCCATATCATTTAAGCAAAGAGCTTAATTCAAACAAGTAATGAAATTTATTCTTAGATGCATATGGAGAATGTTTCTTTTTTTTTTTGTAAAAATATTGCAATATGGGGGCTACTAAAAGCATTACATTTGAATGTGCAATGACACGGACATCCAACACTGCACTGTGTGCAAGATACAAGTTACATTAATCACAACGATTTTCTCATCGCTCTATGTTTAATTTCCATTTCCTGAGATATTTTTTCATATTAATGTTTATTTTCTCTGTCTTTGTTTCTTCATCTCAGGAGCAGCAGCAGGTGTTGCTCTACCAACTGATGCAGCAGCAGCAGCAGGAGATGCAGCTGCCCTCCTCCGTCCCACTCTCGGCCGCTCAGGGCCAGGGCCAGGGCACCATCACAGCCAACCCTTTCCTGGCGCTGCAGCACGCTCACACAGATGCCTCGGGGCAAAAGCCACGGCTCGCAGAGAAGGCGGTAGGCGTCACGGGGCAAGAGAAGACGTGACAGCCGATGTTCTTGTTGTGTTTTAAAGAAATATGCAGAGGTGTTTGGAGCGCTGCCTGATGCTCACCTCCAAGTCTTCAGTCTGGTCTAAGCTTTCACATTGATATAGTTTATTTCAGTTTAGAAAATAATGACACATTTAGTGAGAACGTGTACTATTTATTTTGGCTTTTAAATTAGTTTTAGTGCTGCTTTAGTTCTAATTTTGTCACTGTGGTAGTTATCAGTCTCAGTTTTCAACAAATGAATTTCCAGTGATCATCATGACCCCTGCTGTCTTTAGCTGTTGTGTATCCGTTTTGTATTTACTGGTATATTGTTTTTGCGTTTCTCTGTAAATCTGTCTGGTTGTTCTGCTGTTTCACTTTCTCAGGGGCCTAAGCTAACCAGAGCTGTGCTGTCAGCAGCACACAAGCTAGCACACACACACAACTACAAAGAAAAAATGTCAAGTATTACACAAATATATAAAAAATGCAGCTCCCTATGACAGGACGTAACAGTAGCAGATTCATGTTTGACATCTGTCTGGGCTGTCCCAAGGGGGAAATTGGGTGAGAGGCTTGTAAAAAAAATTCACAAGTGTTCACTCTGCAGCCTTTCCCGTTCTGCTCAGCTGTGTTTGTGTAGATTTCTTAACACAATTGAGCCACGTCTCGTACAGTCACCAAAATAGCCTTTTTTGCTTTTGACTGTCTCTCTTTGGGCCAGATACAGGGGGCTCACTCAGTAAAGAGAAATGTAAACACTAAAATGTTCAGAGGGACACAGTAATTCGCACAGCGCGAGAAATTTATGCAGGAATGGAGCCGTTGGTTTTCACCTTGTGGAAGTCATTACATTCGATGGCCCTGATTGAGCCCCCTGCTGTACCTACCTCTCCAGCAGGACCAGCCTATGAGGACCTAGGACCGTTTAGAAATACTCCCCACAGCAGTCAGAACTGGCCAGTCAGGGTCCCAACACAAGTGCCTGAGGCGGAGGAAAAGCAGACTTTTCTTTCAGCGCAAGTCCCATAATTCTTACAGCTGATTACAGACTACACAACACTTTGATAAAACTTGGAAGTAATATTCTGCTGCATCTCTGAATCAAAGCCAACTTTATATTATTTATTTGGATTATGTGTAAGATCATATATTAAAATCCCACTGATAAAATTGAACCATTTGTACTACTGTGTATAGTTTTGTCTTTTTTGTTAATTTCTTATACAGTTGAGTCTTGCTGTAAACCCCTTTAATAACCTCTACTTTGTGTCATGTTTTAAAATGGTAGAAAAAAAACTACTTGATAGATGGGGAGGCTGTACATAGCTGTTTGTAGGTGGGAGAAAGGTGTGTCCAGGGGTCAGAGGCACAGTTTTTACCTCTTTATCTTGTACATAGATCTTTTCATTGGCCATTGGTGTATGTATATAAGTTGGTTGTGATTGGCTGTGCTGGTGTGATGGAAAGCCAATGAAGCCTCAAGCGGGTGCGGGTGAATTTTCGGACCAGACAATAATGTTGTCAGTGACTGGACACAAAAGTATTAATTTATTTTTATATGTGCAGGGACATTGTGTTTCTTTTTTAAGTTTTGCACCATTTTCTTGATGAGAAGTCATTTTATACTTATGGGCACCGTGTTTTCATCTGTGCACACGTTTCAAACAATTTTGTACAAGTAAAAAGAAAAGTAATTGAGGAAAACTGATACTGTATTTGAACACCAAAATAAAGAAACACTCTGGAATTAAAATGAGATTTGTTCTTTTTTCTTTTGAGAGTGACGAGAATGGTGTAGATCTTTTATACCACAATTAGTATAAATGCAATATTATATTGTAAATTCAACTTGAATATACAAAGGAAATTTAGTCCTTCACAAATTAAGCGTTAAGAGTTTATCTACCCACAATATATTATTTATTCACAATAGGGTATAAATTTAGTATTGGATGGCTGGAACACAAAAAGTGTGAAAATGGTTCCTTTTTCACAATCTATTGATGCCTTGTCCCAATTTCATTGAGACCTGTTGCTGACATCAAATACAAAATTTGTTTTGTTTTCTACAATGTTAAAATGCCTGTTTCGACAACTATTGCTTTAAGCCTAGTTTTATTAATTAAAATATGAGGGAATGCGAGTACATATAAAATGTATTATAAATTATTTTAATTAACCGTAAATTTACTTTGGCCGTAGTAGAAGTAAACTGAAATGGCTCAGACGTTTAATTATTAACTGTAAATAGCGTTTAGCAGCAGAGGTGTGTGTGCGACAGATCTGATTTATACATGAACAAAAGACGGAGGAAAATGAATAATCATGGACCTTAAGGGGTGCCAATAGGAGCTTAACATCTTACATTTAAACAATGTGCTCCGAGGCTCCTGTCCGTACAAATATGCGCACACTCCCCCAGAGCTGATGACTTCCAGCTGCCAAGAAACGCCAGTGTGCGCTTCGAGGTAAGGGGGCACCATCCTGCTACATCTGCTTCTGCCCTAGTAATTAAAAGCTCACTTTCTTCCCGCACCCCCCAAAAAACACCCCCAACCGTCCCTTCAGGACTTTGCAGCGCTCCTTTTCTCGTTTTTCCTCTTTTCTTGCATTCACAACGTCCACCCCACCGACCCCCAGCGCCCACCATCAGGCCTGTCAATCAGAGGCGGCTACACCCCTGCCCCACCGCTGCCTCCACCTTCCCTTTTATAAGCCACACACACACACACTCAGGGCAGAGCTGCTGTGTCCATCATCGATCACACACTCCCCCAGAAAGCCTCCCCGAGGGGCAGGGGCATGGGCTGGGGAGGGGGGTTACCAGCTGATGAAGGACCCCTGTGTGCGGCCGGGCCAGGTGCCTGATCTAAAGTCAAGGCGATACCTAGCGAGCTATAAGAGAAACACGCGGTGGAGCTGATAGCGGGCCAGCGGAAGGGTTAAGCCCGGGATGATTACACAAATGTAGGGCAGATATCTGCGGCTTTACAGGCGAGCTGAGCCGCTGTCACTGAGGAATGCACGGTGTTGAGTGAGGGACCTGGCTTCTTCTGTGAGCACTAAGAGAAAATTAGTACTGCTGCTGCCCAAGCACTAAACGATAAGATTTACTAAGGTTCAAGAAACACCCAAAACACAGATAAAATTGTATCTACATGTAAAGAAAACAACAATGTGTAAAATACAGGTTATAATGTCCAGTCTATTGGAAAAAACGGAGAAACCACTTTTCCACCACCTCCGCCAAGACAGTTCATTTTGACAAATCACAACAACTGGTCATTGTGTAACCTTCCCTAAAAATTGAATCCAAATTCATTAAGCAATTTTTGCATCTAATACAGGCGCCGTTCTTTCAAAATATCCACCACTCCCAAAAGGTAAAAAAATGTTAATTCCTGATCTTCTCTGAAAATGTCATCCAAACCCATTCAGTAGTTTTTGCGTAAAGTTGCTAACAGACAGACACACACAGACAAACGCTACAGAAAAATCTCATTACCTCCGCCAAGGAGTTAATGAGATTGTTTCCAAACATTCATAATATAAATAATTTAAAATACAATGCCCTATTGAATGTGCACCAAACATTTTTTTATCAGTTTGCAAAAAATATTCCAACTAGTAAAAAATGCACAAATTTATGACAGGTGGCTAGCGTTCATTCAAAGCCAATGGATTTACTAAAATAGAAATCAGGCATTAAGCTAGACTTGTTTACAAACATATGACTGGAAATTCTGCCTCTATTTAGGTTACGTGTCCAACGCCAGCAAGCATATCACATTTCTTTTGTTTTAAGTATAGGCTAGTCCATTTTTTTTATTAATATTACGTCAGGTGCCTTTTTTTCACAAACAAATAAGCACCACCAGAACAGTCTATTAGGGTAATAAGTTTGGTTAAAAGACTATAAATGTGTTGATCTGGTGTATGGTAAGAATACATTTTTCTAGTTGGGGGAAAATTTTGAGAAAAAAATTAATTATAGTGTACCTCAAAAGACAGAGGGCAATGAACCTGTGGTGTACTAAACCATTAGCAGGAGAAGGCAGGCGTGTGTGTACAGTAATGCAGTGTAAATCATCACAGAGTGGCTGCCATTAGGAAGCTTAATCCAAGCCAAAAACTCTGAGTGAACCGGATCAGGCAGCAGAGGTGTTTAATACCAGGAAGTGGAAGCGGGGGACAGCTGAGGAGGTTCCCAGGGCATAGTCAGAGCTGAAATGTGTTTCACTGTGTACATACATCATGGCTGTTTAGTGGATGCATGTATGCACTGTGCCTCTGCCCCCCACAGGTCTCGGGGGTAGGATGATGGTGGTGTGCACAAGCAGCGGGAGACAGCGTCATCCCTCTTCATTGTTGGACAGCTCATATTCTTCTGCTAAGTGACAGTCGTAGGTTACTGCCACAACACACATGAAGTCATATCCATAACTACAAGCAACAATTAAATATTCTAAAATGTCTAAATTCTAAAAAGTAAACATGACTATTTTTGTAAAATAAATAATTACAGATAATAAAATAATACTATATAAGATTTTAGTGCTTGTGTGGATGCCCTGGGAATTTCAGACCCATATCTCTTTTTAGTTAGGAAGATTCCCTATTTAGTT
>JAVQKG010364489.1:0-11807 GCA_036025885.1 Hypseleotris bucephala | reverse complement strand
AATCTCTACACACAGTGACTCAGTTGATCAATACGCACATTAGTGGGACTGTTCTACTTCAAAAGAATAGATACATTGTAATCATGATGCTAAAATATTCCATCAATAACCCAGAAGGTCTATATGAAAAACATTATATATACAGAATAAAAATGCTATTTAGGCAGCCGATCACATCTTTGCCCCTAAAATCACTCACGAGGTAGATGGTTTAGCTGCTAAAATTGCCTGAAACACTAAATTGGAATGTGCTGCAAAATGGGCAAATTGGGTACATTCTTGGTTGATATGTAGATGTTTTTGGCAAGGGAAATGGCACGCCTCATATATTATGCAAAAAAATACACATGTGATAGCAAAGTCCAATGTTGTAAGTGGGGAATTGGGGGATAAATTGGCACATGGAGGCAGCTTTACATTAATTGTGCCGGTGCTATTGTCAGCGCGTGGTGGGGTGACAGACAGCCCGGTGAGGTCTGACACATGTTTTTGGGGGAGTTTAAAATTCAAATTCTCCTCATGTGAGAACGCAGACACCTGGGATAATCAACTGGCGACGTGTGATTGGCGTCCTGCAACTGTATTTACCCATAATCCTCTCTGTCCCTGCCTGTCAGGGTGTTTCTCGCTCTCTATTGATTTTTTCCCCTTCATTGTCATATTTGCTGATTAAGAACAATCAAAGGAAAAAAAGCTAAAATTTATGAAGAGATTTTTAAAGGTCAAATAATAAAAAAAAGAATGGGAAAAGTTTTTAATCAGTTTCAGATGTGGGCATGACTTGCTTATTAAATGCACTTAATATTCATACTTAATTCCTCAAATCGCAAAGTACAATTTAATCTCAAAATGTAATTTTATCTCAAAATGTAATTACAAAGACCATGTTTGTAAGGATCACCAGTATCCTTTGTACAGAGAAATCTTAGAAAATTCTATCCACCTCTGTAGCCACAGCTGCTCAGAGGCAGACTAACAGAGATGTGGCAGCCATACCACACTTACAACCACTCCAACCACCACCAACACATCAATCACACACAATCATATATAGGCAAAGTGGATCCAATGTCTTGCCCAAGGACACAGTGGCAGTCTTACTTGCTTTCCATTGATTTTCAGTTCATTGTCATATTTGCTGATTAAGATCCATCTTCAAAAGAAAGAAAATAAACTCCTGTTGCCACAAATTTCTGAAAAGAGATTTAAATGACAGAGGCAAGGGTTTTATTTATGTTTGAGATGTGGGTACGGCTGGTGCTCAGCTGTATTAAAAATTCATTCTCGGCTAATACCCTCCCACTCTCCTCTCTGCCTCTATAACAAGCTCATTTTCTCAATGGCATCTGAGTCTCTTTGTGTTAGTTCACTTTATTTTATTGGCATGGGGTGTGATTCACTGTCTATCTCGCTTTGTGCTGTTTGTCTTACCCTTTCATTCTTCTCCTCTTTCCCCAAAAAATGGAGACAGGGGAGCGCCTGCTGCTTTTTCTGACACACTCTTCCTTTCATAAATCAAAACCAACTGAGGCGAAATCAGGTTATTACTTTAGCTATGTTTCCCCCCTTCCACTCTTCCATTTTTTTACTCAAGGTCTATAAAACTCTTTGAAAAGAAGCAGAGGGCAGTCGGTCAGTGAGGCGAGCAGGCTGCGGAGAGGGTTTGAAAGCGGATTACTGTATAAATAAAAGGGGGAAAAATACAAAGTGTTGAGATAGACGTGTATGTGTTTATGTGCATATTTTGAAAAAAACTTTACAGACAGTGCCCCCCAAATCCTCAGTGCCATCATAACCAGTTTGATTTGATTGACTGGCCTGGTTTGTTGTGGGCCGATATTTGAGATTTTTACTTACAAACTTTTATATAATCTGTGTGTCGGGTTTGCAGTGTGCACCATCTATGGATAAAACAACACAATTGCACTGAGTTGGAACTTAGACACTGAAACTGGCAGAGAAATGGACTCAGGGAGATTTTAAGCTTTGAAGAGTTTTGAAAAAACCCAAATATGTTCTCTTAAGGTGAAAAGGGAGAGGTGATGCAAAAGGCAACTACAAGTGGGATTCAAAGATGCGAAGTGAAGGTAAAATTTGAAAATTGATAAGAAAAAAGTTGGAAGAACTGGGTGAGGTATAAAAAGTTGAATTTATTTACCGTATATGGTGATGACTTGCTCCCTTGACTTACATAGTGATAGAGGATCATAAAGACAAGCACCAAGGGTATTGATGAGTGACAGTTTTGATTCAGTACGTTTTGAAATGTTTGAGTTTAGGCCTTGAAGAGTTCTAAAAACTCCACTCCAAAAAGTGAAAAAGGAGAAGTGATGCAAGATGCAACCACAAATTGGCCCCCCAGATTCAGCGTTAAGGTTACAAAACCAAGACTGATTTTTAAAGGTAGATTTTGGAAAATGATGCAAAAATGTTGGAATAAGTGGGCCACATGAAGTAGCTGAAGGAGAATCCATTGGGGAGCAAGGACGGCCGGTAAACAGCCAGTAGCCCAGAGTCAAGAAAAGAGACATGATTAAGATGGAGGAATGGTCGTCACGATGATGGATGATCAGCGACATTGAATGATGAATGAATGAGTGGGCTGTGGGTGGAGGAAGCATAGGAAGAGAAAGGTTGTAAACAATATGAATAACCTCATAAGAGAGGCAAAATCACAGTGGGTGGGATAGATGGGAGGTGTCACAGGACCAAAAATAAAAGAAAGTACCATTAGCACTAACCTTGGTGAAAGGATGAAGGGGAAAATGGAGTAACTTTTTTGATTTGTGAGGGTAATATATCTTGATGTAAATACAGCAAGGGTCCATTGGACTGGCTAAGACTCAGTACTTCACATCGTTGGTGTTTGTGAAGGCGTATGTGTCAAAATCTGGAAATGTAATTTTGCAGAAACCTTTACTGGAAGTTATATTTTGTCTGACAGTAAAAAATAAAACAAAAGTGGTTAGCCCTTCTGCCTTTCAGCAAAGAGGTTGTGAGTTCAAACTTTGGGCTGGCCGACCACGATCTCTCTGAGTGGAGTCTGCATGTCTTCCCAGTGTTACATGATACTTGATGATCTGCCAAAAGAAGAAGAAGGACATGATATTGCTTTTCCTCAAAATAGTGATTTGACCTTATATGGGTCAATGCTGCTTTTTTACCAATTTCTTTAATCTCTTTTATGCTTTGTGATACAGAGAAGCATTTGCACAGTAGTCAAATAATTGACCTCTCTTGCACATCCACATTTCAAACTGAAGTAAATCTGAGTGAAAACCAATAAAACTGATGAATAACCTTTGCCATTAGCTTCCATCTCTTAAGGCTGACTTGTGAACAAGGCTTTCAGTGTTCCTCGCACTCATTGGTCTTTCACCTGTGCAAATGACGATGTGTAAACAGGTCGGTTGACTGGAGCTTCATGTGGTTTGCTGCTCCCTCGGTCAGGACAGACCCTGGTAGAGAGAAATAAACCATTTCCTGTACACTGTGGGAAATAACTGTAACCTACTGTAATACTTTCCAGATGGTGGGTGGATTTGATCTGACTGGCTGATGTGCAGAGCTTGACAGAGTTCAATGTTTAGATTTTATTTTAGATAAAGGCTACATACACTCATTGGGCACATAATTAGATAGATTTTGTATCTATTAACTTAGATGTAGTCCACTTGTAATGCGTATGTTCTCAAACCAGTCTCTGACCTGCAGCTCAAACAAGGCATTTCTTCCAGACAACTGTCTTTTGGCTCCCATCTTGCTCTTTTTGATTTGTTTTTAATACCATTTCCACAAATATAATTCTACTGCATGCAACATTTTCTGCCACATTCTGGTGTATTTAATGTAGCTCTGGCAGTTTATTGTGAGTAGATGAACTGGATTAATATTACAAAGGACTGCCTTTCAACACAAGATAGAAGAGGAAAATACTGCTCTTCCTTGTTTATCAAATTGATCATCTTTGAGATTGTGTGAAGAAAAAGACACTATTCCTAATTGGTTTCTATCATGTCTCTTAAAAAACATAGTTTGCGATCATTTTGTCAGATTATTTGATGTCTTTTTAATGAATGAACTCTGGTAAAATCCTAGAAACTGATGATGGCATCTAATCTCTTTGACAGCTTATTTCAGAGTCCTTCTGTGCTGCTACAGTGATAAGCAGTCTAAATTTTCTACCAGACATTTCCCAAACATACATAAAAAGCCTATGGGAGGTTTTTAAATTACAATATGCTATCATTTTTAAATCTACCATGTAGTGTTTTATCGTAAGTATTCACAGCAGTCTAAACATTAAACTAGAAGCAGTTGGAGAGTGCAGACTTCTGCCAAGATTAATGTGGGATCTTATTTTCAATCATAACATTCCTTATAACATTTGTTTGTTATTGACAAAGGTAAAACATATTGACACAGTAATGAAAAATGCATACTAATCAAGACATTAGAATTTTTGTGGTTCAGTATTTTTTCTCTGGGTACTCTGGCACCTAAGACATACATGTGTTAGATTAATCTGTGACTTTGAATTGGCCCTTGTGAATGTGAGTGAAGGAGCACACCATGTGCATGTAGTTGCTGATACTCAAGAAGAGACTGTAAAAAATATATAATATATAATATAAAACAGATTTGCTCTTTTTTTAAGTTCTCTTCCAATGCCAATTCTAACCCCACAGCCTGACCTTGCCAGTGTCTCTGTGTGCGATAAAGAAGCATTCTAACTTGAGTGCAGGCATGTCCAGACTAATCCAGGCCAAAACACACAAGTGCTAAGGTTTCCATGACCTCAGCTTGCTGCTGTTCAAACACAGGCACAGATGCATAAACACTTGCATAGACACAATCATTATGTTGTTCCTTTGTGGCATTGTGTTCCCCATTTGTGATTTGCTTCTCCCTTTTATGTCTGTCTCTTGCTACTGCTACCTTCCTGCCTCCAACTCATTCTGTCTTCAGTGATTTGTCAATTACCATTTAGCTCATTGTTAACACACAGTAGAGAACGACAGTGTTCTGTAATACCACAGGAGTTCTGTCATCCTCCAAACAATTACATCAATTAGCTCATATTTAAACGCTTTCCCCGAGACGAGCACCTTGGCTATTAACAGTCCAAATGAAATGACAACCGGCCAATTAATCTGAGTCTAATTGCTCAGCAGGTAACAGTCAATCAGTCAGGATCTGGCTCTCTCTGTATTCACATGTCGTACTGTAGCGGGGCCAGTCAGTCAAACATAAACTGGCCTTCCCACTCCTCCAGAGACACAGCTGAATTCCAATGTGTTGACATCAGAGCCACGGCGAGTCAGCACATTAGAGCACAACACTGTATGAACTCTGGACTGGAATAACTTTAGGGAAAGTAAATGAGAGAGTATGGTGAGAGGGCTGTTCAATCGATGAAACATTCAAATTCTAAGAAATACCAGGAAAAAGTTTCATAAGCTTAACCGAACTTGTGCTGCAAGGGGTTTATAGGAAAAAGTGAACTTTTTGGGATATGTAACTGTAAAAAATTGAAGGGGCTTAAACTTGAGTTATGCTTGATGCATGTACATTTTGCATGAGACTCGGAGAGAACGTTTTTAGTGTTTAAACTGTGTACAGTACACATTTGATTAGAGAATTCACTGCACAGTCACACACTGGTGGTAGTACATAACCTCTGTAGCCAGAGCTGCCCTGGAGCAGACTGGAAAAGACATTTGTAAGATTTTTATAGGTTAATCAAACATATGACTTTTTTTCTGTGAAAGCATTGCTAAGAACAAACAATGGACTATAACTTACAATTTAAGAATGTTTGAATTATCTGAAAAGCTGATGATAAATTTACTTTAATAATTGCTCTAAATATCTGTAAGGGGTTCTAATTGGTGGCTTAGGGTTACACTAAATCTACTGACTCATCATATTCCACTCCACAAATGGTACTGCAGCCTTCAGATGTGGTGTCATTAAAAGTAGCACATGTGGGAAAGCAATTTTTATTGTCCAAAAGTACTTTAATACAAATTACATTCCCTCTGAGGCGTGAAAAAATGTAGAGAAATTGCGGTGAGAGAAAATGAAACAAGATGACTGGCACAGTCAATCTTATAAGACAGTCTATGATATAAAACGCAGTTTTCAAATATTGTTTTCCCTTTGTAATGTTAGTAATTGTTTCTCAGCTGATCTGCTTCATATTTTATTTTAATTCCCACCACTAATTAGGAATGAGACTGTGCTGCCAATGACTTGTGTGCAGGATCAGAACACACCCAGCTATTATAAAACCATGGGAGCCATACTGTGGTCTGTGCATAGCCACTTAAACCAGTGGGTGGAGAGACAGAAGAGGGAAGGGCTAGCAACTGTTTCTCCCAGTTGCTGTGTGAATTCTTGCCTGTGCCACTTTATGCTTTGGGCCTGTCATGAAGTCTCTCTCACACCATTTTGATGAATAGAAATCTGTTGCTGTTTCACATGCTATCTCTAAATATCTTAGCCTTGTGTCTTCTCATACTTTTGCATAGGTCCCACCCTCTCTGTAGCCACAATAAGACCTAGCATGAACTTTTGACAGTTTGCTTTACTGCCTGTGTTACTGTGAATGCCTATATAAATCTAATGCTGTAATGCCTGCTAGACTTTACTGTGGAAAACACACATTCGCTCACAAGCACTCACTGTAAAAATTGAGATGTTAACTTTACTAAAATGCATCGCTCAAAAAATACAATTTTACGTGAACTTGAAAGCACCCAATTCATG
Organism: Hypseleotris bucephala; assembly: GCA_036025885.1. Taxonomy (NCBI): domain Eukaryota; kingdom Metazoa; phylum Chordata; class Actinopteri; order Gobiiformes; family Eleotridae; genus Hypseleotris; species Hypseleotris bucephala. The sequence goes on along the minus strand of JAVQKG010364489.1, from coordinate 5,036 downwards.
TTTTATTTGTTAAGACATGACAAAAATATGTGCTTTGACTTTTTGAATTTTTAACAGTGAATTCCAGTAAATATGAGTCTTGGTGGGGTACACCACGAACAATGGCCACTTAGTTGCAGGACTGACACATACTGACAACCAGTCACCCACATCAATTGGGGGTATTTTTGACACTTTCAGTTTAACACATACATCGGAAGTAAACCTTCTGAGTAGTTTATGTGTGTTACTAATTTGAAACTGAATAATTAAATTTAAGTAAGGCTAACAAGTCAGTTTTTTATTGTACAATTTATTTCCCACTTTATGACATTTTCTTGCACTTCTGCCGTGCACACATGGGCAATGGTGAACTCAGATTGTGATGTGTGAGAATGGGGAGATCAAGCTCATTTGTGGTTCTATCAGACACAGCAGCACCACTGTTTGTTTGCAATTTCCACTGGCTTCAGTCCACTCCGCTAAACCCATGGGAATATGTGGATCAGCATCTTCTCAAAAAGCGCTTGGACGTCAAAGGCATATGACTGAGCACTGAATGAGGATAGTGAGTGCATTAAGGTCATAATTTTTATGTAGCTGTTATTTCTTATTTGTTTTGCAGGCCTGGGTTTGACAAAGGAAAAAGTGTAGCAAGATTTTTGTAGTGGCAGTTTGAAAGGCCAAGATACTGCAAGCAGAAATATTGCCAAACTGACTTCCAACAACAGTTTCTGATCCAGACAGAGATCTTTCTTTGGGGCTGACATACACAGACATGCAATCATTCTTGAATTTATTCATTAGTGGCAATTTAAATTCCCCAGAACATTGGTTCTTAAACTGTGGTACGGGATTCACTGGTGGTACATGGGCTCTCTCTGGTGGTTCTTGGACCTGGTTTTGTCCAGCTTAGTCCTAGTGTAGTGCAATGAGAAACCATGCTGCTTATAAAAAAGGCAAAAATATGAATCTTCAAAACGGGCCCAATCGGGAATAAACACAACCATTTACACCCAACATACTGCATAATGTAGAATACTTGAAGGTAATTTGAAACATAGGCATTGACCCATTTATAGTCTTGTGACATTCTTGACTGGCATATTCTGATCCCTAGACCTTTATAAACAAGCCACTGACAGCAACATACATACTAAATAGTACCTGGAATGACAGCTGAATACTCCAAAATCTACATTTAAATTCAAAAACACCCACAGGCATGCATTGTCATATCAGGGATTCTAACTGTGCAATACGGTTTGACAGGTTGCTGCCCCTTAAATATCATGGATGACACCCACCACCCTACCTCACACAACCAAGGACACATAATGAAGACTTTTTTCTGTGCCAACCAATTGAGCATATATCAGCAACTAAAGAGTTACTGTATTCTTCTCTGCATATGTCTCAGTTGTTTTACTTACAGAAAATGGTTACATAGCAACTCTAAAAAGCTGAGAGTATAAAAATGTTATGATCTAATCACCTAGAAATCATGAGCATATGTTAGTTTGACTATAAGTAAAGATAAGTTGGTCATATGATTCTAAGATTTACTTGTTTATCAGTTCCAGACAGAGAAATGTTTTGGTCTTGACTAGACAGAGGTTTGAATTATCTCTTTCTTGAACACTGCCTGCAGGGAAATTAGTGATTGACATATTAGTGTTAGTTACTGGGAACTTGCAATTGCTTTTGTGGAATGCTCTCTGTCCTGTAGAAGCAACGTGTTTACAGGGTGTATGTTCACAATAATGTCACTCATGTGGTTGCAACAAGAGACTTTATGGAGCACAACCATAACAGTGGTTACATTTTTAGATCAGTTTAACTTTCAGTGTCTGCGCTTGGGCTGTGTGAGGTTAGTAGGTCTGCAGAGGACTATTTGTGTGACACGGTTCCCACTACGAAGCAATAACAACGCAGTAATCTATACCAGTCAGATTTGATCTCTATAAAACAGAACAAAGAGGAATATTTTTACTGACCTCTTGTGGTTGGAGTTAGTATCTCTCTGCAAGGTGGGATCCATACATTTTAGCTCTACCAACTGAAATGTAAATGGACACCACCACAGAAGATTTAATAATAATAAAAAAAAGAAAAGGCCTGTTCGTCAAAGTACTGACTGCTGATAAATAAATAACCTGACTTGTAACTTTGCATCAGCTGGACAAAACTGATGTTGGCTAACAAAAGCACCTTGGTGGCTTACCTGGTGGAGCATACGGCACATACCAGAGTCTTCATTCCCAGCTGAAGCAACTTTCTTACCCCTTGTTATGTTATCTCGTCAAGTTAGATGCTTTGGAGATAAAGAGGTAGAGCACATGCCACGTGCAGAAGAGGCCAGGTTTCACAATACACAAGCTATAATGTGATTTCACATATCCTCTTATTCTCTGTCTCCTCCACTATCTCTCTACCTCCACACATGATTGCATAAATAATTTACACCACATAAATCCTAGGCAGATGCTTGCTGGTGCCCTGCCTGTTCCCCTCTTTTCACTTTCAGGTTAACACAAGAGGATTTTTTTCCCTGAACCTTGTCGCGTCTGCTCGCCTCTCTTCTTCCTGTTTCTGTGCCTGAGGTTAAGCTCTCTTTCATTGGCTTGCCTTTCTCTCTAATTACCCTGCTCTCAGCCCGAGCCCCGTGTCTTCTCATGGCTTTGTGTGTGCTTATGTAAGGCCAGATGTGAGCAGTCCTTGGAATAATGCTATGCAGGCATTATTATTGTGCTGTTGTATCACTGTTTGGAAAATCTGAAAATAGTAAACATGATGCTGCATTCAGTTCCATTTCAAGTGCAACAATGTATAAAACATGTTGACAACAAACTTTGTGGTACAAGACAATCTATGGTGTAAATTAGCACTCATGTCTATTATTATCATTATGCAGTATATTTATCTATTCTCTAAAAGTTCTTTGCAGAAAGTGAAAAGTCATTTTGATTACAGCTCTTCTGCAGCCGTTCCTCAGGTGCAAATTATCTTCTTTCACTGAAGGCTTTTATGCAGTACACACATATTCTCAAAGTCTCCTGTTAAACTATTTTTCCATTCTTCCTCTGTAGCTTCAATCAAGGTTGCACTAAAGCATATTTTCACACAGCAAAAGTAATTTTATGTTGAAAAGCGAGAGAAGAATTAGCACGTCCACATAAGAAAATCTGCGAAGAATAGCACAGAGCTAATTCAAAAGACACATATAAAGAAAACCATTACCCAGCGCTGCTAAATAATTTTTCCTTTCCTATTCACTTGCCATTGTCGAAAGCCAAGGTTGATCCAGTATTACAACTAATCTAACTTCAAAGGGTAGCAGTCATGTTAAAGTACATTTTAATTGTGATAAGAAATATGCTTTCATGCTTAAACTCTTCTTCACTGTTCGTCTGGACAGAACCCATAAATATTGAGGGCTTTTTCCACTCGCAATTAAAATTAGAATTGGTCATATTTTTCACTGTCAGCAATTTCCGCCGCACACAGACATGAGTGGGCCACACACACAGAAGTGCACAGACCCGTGGATACAAGCTCCACCATGTGTGTGCTTGTGGACAGATTTTCCCTTTATAGACATCAGTGCTGCATTATCTCTTTAAATCACTCAGATTAGGTCATTTTTGGTCATTTGGGTTGATTTTACATACCTAAAAGCCTGAGGTGTTTCTGTGTTGGACCCAAGCATAGTATTATTTATAACTATTGTACAAATTCTGTACAGCCCCATTTCCTTCTCCCATTCTATTCTTTCGATCCATTAGGGAAGTGGTCATGTGTCATTTTATTTGATTCATCGTATTGCTTTAATTGGTTCACAATGATTTTTTTTTTTGACTTGTCACTGCATTGATAGACTGAATTTAGTAAAAATAGACAATATTTAAAAGTATTGAAGCAGAAAGATGTGATTCTGTTGTCGACATTGATAACTGGATATATTGCATGTTATTATAGGTAGGGCATGATGGTACACTGTTTAATTATTGAAAGAAATTTAGTGTCAGACAAGATTGCATAGGTAATTTAATTAATAACTAAACCTATGTATAAAATATGTGGATGGACCATGTCTGCTGAACTGGAAACTATTGGTCAGATAAACCATCATTGCACCTTAATAGCTCAGTTTTTAAAATAGATTGTTTGAGGGGACTCCAGTACAGTATGACAGACAGCTGGCATAGCAATATTATGCAGTGTATTTCCACATCCTCTGACCTGAGTAACTTCACAGCACACAGGCACCATGCAACACAATGTACTACCCACACAACTCACTCATACTCGTATTGCAGCCAGCAAGAATAATATGCATACACTGAATGATTAAATGTATTTGCTGCTGAGGTAGAGGAGTTAACTTTTCAAAACACGTAAAGATGCATAGATTAGTTTCAATCCCTTTCACCTTAACCTCACCTTCCCTCAATGCTTTACACACCATAGCCTGGTCTAGATATTGACTATCGGCTGACACTGCTGAATACCAGGCATATGCATGTTTACTCATGTGTGTGTTTGTGCGCTTGTTGTCATGCTTATTGAGCAATGGCTGTTTTTTGTGTGTGAGTATGCATATGTGTGCGTATAGGGGATGGCCTCATTACCCAGGTGTTTACCTCAAACCACAGGAAGCACTTGTCACTGACGACTGTCTGCCGGCAAACAGCGCCTCAGGGAAGGAAGACAGGGAGAGAAGAGCAACATGAATCACCTACATTACCTGTGCACCCTCCCACCGGCTTACCCTACCAGCCTACGTAGGGACACTGTAGAACTTGACTTGTTACAGTAACCTAATACTTTTGAAATCAATTGCCTTTCTAAATGCATTCAAACTGATAAACATAAACTACTTCAGGGTTACTCCTATATTCTACAATGAGTTTAAAAATCTCTCCAGTGAACTAATATGAGAGTCAATGGTCTGTGAGGATTTGTCTGTAAGTGTCTATACTAACTGGCCTTTGTTGTACTCCATTAAAAACACATAGTTAGTGGAATATCCTCATGTCTTCCCTATAAAAGTTAGT
>JAVQKG010364434.1:0-12434 GCA_036025885.1 Hypseleotris bucephala | reverse complement strand
GCCCTCCCAATAGAGTCTCAATATTGTTATCTAAAACTAACAATCTGTTCACTAGAATTTTTCTGGAAATCTCATATTTCTGCAAGGACATTCTAAATATACCACAAGACAATACAGACAGACAATGTGACCAGACCCAATTTTATCATAATAAATTAATTAAAGATGTGTATTGAAGACAGGCATTCATATATTTTAAGTGAATGTGAAAACAAATCTGTTAACAACTAGACCTAACCTTCACAATTTGTTTAAAAATGGTGACACTCGTAGTGATTCATGTTTGTGGAGGAATTCCAGTGCATCCACAGCTATTTATGATAGACTGCATCAATCATAAGACTTCATTAATATTCAACAGTTTGTTACCATCGACTACAGGGCTAATATCTCTGAGTGTCAGTGTATTTTTTTTGCATCCATGTGCGACTGAGAGACAGCGAGACAGAGGCCTTGCTTAGATCTGCCAAAAACACTGAGTCCGTCATGCTCAAAATGAAGTGACATATTGAACAATTGCCTTGCTGCCGTATCATTAGCACGGTGTACAATAAACATCTGAATTGTTCTCTGCTGCAGACCACACAGTGTCACACCATTCTCTCTCACACACACACCTCAATGTGTTTTTAGCACATTTTATTAAACCTTAGGGTGATGTGATCGGTCACACTGCTCCCACATCTTTTCATTTGACACCCTTTCTTTTCTCAAACAAACACATCGAGCGCAGAGGCAGCCTGATGTATCTCTGCTGTCTGTCCGTCCACCTATCCGTTTGTCTTCGCTGCACACTGTAAAATTTGATTTGGTTGGTCTTAAAATGAATAAGTGATTTCAAATTTGATTCCAAAGTATGCTTCTTTTTTTTACTGATAATAAAAGGGAAAAACGCAAATCACATTTTCACAGTGGAACCTGTTGTAACCAATGACTGCTAATCTGGGATTTGATTGAAAGTTTTTTTAATCCAAACATCAAACCCTGAAGATTAATTCTCGCAATGGGGGCCATGGTGGAAGCAGTTAGTGCTCTCACTTCTCAGCAGAAGACATTGGGCCCATTATGATCTTTGTGGGTGGAGTCTACATGCCCAACCTGTGTTATCGTGGGTTGTCTCCGGGTACTCCAGCTTCCACTCACTGCCCAAAAACATGCATGAGTTAGGAATATCACACTAAATTGTTCCAACGGAATGAATGTGACAGTTGTTTGTTTATGTTTCAGTGTCAGCTCTGCGACTAACTGGTCATTGTCCAGGGTGTACTCTCCCTATGCCCAGCACAGTTACTGGGATATGCTCCAAGCACCTGTGATTCCTAATGGGAAAAAGCAGAAGAAGATGGCTGTAAGAAGATTCTGTATTTTTTAAAGGCAGTTGGTTTCCATGAAGAGGTTAACTGGTCAAATTTTACAGTGCAAGAACATTTTTTCGACTCCTCTCCCTCCTCCCTTCCATTTCCCTCCCACCTTTTTTTCCTGTAACTAAACTGGCTGTGTGTCTCTCCATCTGCTGGCTCTTCCTTCAGCGGCCCCGCACCTGTTCACACCTCCTCTCCTGTTGGCCACCTCTCCTCCGCGCTCCCTCCCTTTATCTTTCTCTATCTCTCCGTCTCTGTTGCGCCGCGATGCTGCCAGGCCCAGCCCGCTCCTGGCTCGCCTAGCCCCTCTGTCATTCAATCCATCTGTCGGCAAGTCAACTTTGTTTACAGTGGGTGGCCCCTGCCTCTTTTCTTTCTTCAAGGACCAACCGCAGCACCCTCCCATCACCAAGGTCAGGGAGCCAGTGGTGTCCAAAAACTGTTTAAGTGAACCAAATAAGAGGTCATCCGCTCCAGTAAGTAAAATACAGGCAGCATTCAGGTCTAATGGCTAATTTACACTAATAGTACATATAGACTTGATTAGCACTTCTGACTCTTAGCAAGTTCTGGGTTTAATCTGACCAACACACAATCTTTACGAGTTTGCGTGATCCTCCCATGTTCCAGTACCTTTCAAAGAAATGGATGTGTCAGGAGAATTAGTAAATCTAATGCACTAAGTTAATCAATGTAAGAGTGAATGTCCACTGTTTCCTCTGCCCAAGGCCCATAGTTACTGGGATAGGCACACACCACCTCAATTGTAAATAAGCAGAAGCAAATTAAAAAGCATATGGATTTGTACTAAGCTGGTGCAAGCGTTCATTAAGCTATAAAAGCATGTGACCCCTAAAGGCACAAATATCAGAAATACCAGCACAAGTTGTCTGTCTAGATTGAAGCAATTAGCAGTTGATTGGCCTCTGTCATCGTCTATCTGTTCGGAGAAGTTTAAAAGTCTTAATTGGCACAGATGACTGCTGGTCTTAACACAGGAAGAGCGCACTGGAAGAGCAGGCATCTGTCAATTTTAAAAATAAACACACAGCATACGTACAATATGCTCTCATAATGACCCAATCCAGAAACCTGGGATTCGCCATGGCAGTTTGGTGCCCTACACAAATTATTACTGGATAACATATGTGGCAAGTCAAGGGTCAAAATAATGAACAAAGAGGTAAATGACGACTGAAAAGGACACACTAGTATAAATTTCTAAACATTTAGGTCTGCTTATGAACCAGAACATAATCCACCCTAGTATGTAGCATCCCAAGTACAAAAACTTCCAAACAGATTTATGATAAGTTATTTTTCCATCATTGCTGTATGGCTTGTGTGTTACCAAGAAGTAATCCGTTCTGATAAAATCTTTAAGAATGGCCAGTAACAGGCAAAGGAAGAAATTAAATGCTTTTGGTGTTTGAATGCTTTCTTGCTTCAGTACCGCTTTAAAAGCAACTCTGGGTTAGCCCATTAAGAATGCAAGGTTTAGCATTGAAACATCCATCTAAGAATATTGAAAAAGTAAGTTTGAAAGCTCAAAAAAAGAGGGGGAACAATCACAGGAAATGTGTGCAAAATATGAGTCTGAACCACATGGAGTGTCTCTCCTGGTGTTGGAATTCACTTCACACCTGAGACGTACCTGATGTCGTTTCAATCGTGTCCCAGCCCCTCAGCCTGCTCCAGGCTCGGGGGCAATTGGCAGCAAGAACATCTCTCCCTTTTTACCAACTCAGTGAACTTTTCTCTTATCATTTTTCATGGCCTCCCTTCTCCTCTCCACCGCTATTAGATCACATAACAACTGAGCAGCGGCCATTGAGGCAGACAACACAAAACAAGGGCTGTTTTAAACTCCACAGGGGGTGCCAGGGCTGGAGGTGGCTCTGCAGGGGACTGCTAACCACTCACTGCCCACCTACATACACAGAATCTCTACTGTTAAACTTAGACTGTGTGTGTAGAAGAGAACTTTGTGTAGCTTTTAAATAAAACTAGAAACATTATCATTTATTTACAGTTGCATTTTATTCAGATGACAATTTGTGATATAGTGTTTTTCTTTTAATGGTGTATTTGTCTGTTAGTCCTGGAATATTAAAACACTTAATATTGTAGTTTCAGTAGACCATCATTTTGTGGGGGCACAATTTTTACACGGTTTCCCGAAGTGTCAAACATAAGAATCTGCCCAGGTCTCCTTTTGTGTGGCACCCTTAACATAAGAACGTTTATAAAGGTTTAATTAGTATAGACATAAAGGCCAATTTATTGCTGGGAAAAAAATATGACCTGCCAAGTTTTACTTTTATTGACCAACAGCACAATAACTGAACAATCACAAACAACTGAAGCACTGAGCACAATCGATTTTAAAAGTAAGGTAAAAACTTTCAGCTTTAAAAGAACTTTGCAACTGTTCTTTAGCATCTATCTTACAGATTGTGGGCCATTTGATACAGCCCTATGAACATCTAGGCACTGACACTGCTGTACAAAGAGCAGTGGAGAAAAAAGGTGGATTGATGGGTGGAGAGACTGTACAAAGTACAGTTATAAGCTTAGTGGATAAAAAAAAGAAAGGGATAAAAGATTAGTTTAGTTGAAGTAAAACGTGAGAAACAGCACATGGAGGATCTGTCATGTCAGATAAAAGCCAGGCCTGCAGCAGGGCCAAGTGCACAGAAATGGCCAGATGACACCAGCACACCAACACACAGGTACACGCATGAGATAGGATCACTTTAAACACTATAACACTTTCAGGATAAAAATGTTTATGTTTCTGAACCAAAGCAGAGGCACATGTATCTGAAGTGTTGATGTGATAATGAAATGCCATGCTAGGTGCATAAAAGGAGATGAATAAAAGGAGGTGAATTTTGGTGGGTGGATGGGTGGCAGAGGGCTGGTGCTCTGTCCTCCAGCAGTAGTGGGTATGTAGGCCAGTGTCCCAGGGCAGACTTGGCTGAGGTGATAACAGTTGTAGCCGACAGATTTGCCTCCATCTTGCCTGAGGTCGCCCAGTCAGCGATCTGTCTTTTCCATCCATTCTCTGCCCCGCAGGTTAGAGCAACTCCAGTTTTGTTTAATAATCCAGATTGGAAAAGACTGTGATTTTCCACATTTATTAAGCACTCAGTTATGATGTGTATAGGCATTAGGCATGTTTATATTACACTAATGAGCATAGCATACTTCAACAGTAGGCTCATCACAAAATGTATTAACATAAACCATAACAAAACACTGTACTTAAAGGTTAGGAACATTTTCATACATTTGTTCTATGATATATTAGTACTCTGCTTTAAATAAATGATCTGGATGAAGATAAGGTGCAGCTGTAGCAGAGAAAAAGTAGTTAAGGCAGAACAAAGGCACAAGAGGAGTCAAAGCAATAGAAGGACCAAGCAGGTCTCAACAGATTGAGGCAGAGACAGTGCGAGTGCAGAGAGAAAGAGGTGAGAAGGCAGGATGGCAGAGAGGGCACTCCGACAGCGAGGAGAGAAGAACGCAGCGAGGTCTCGTCACCGGGCCAACGGGCCCACCACTGTCAACATCATGGCACTCTGTGGTACACACACATACACACACGCACGGCTGGCCCACGGCCCTCCCAGCTGCCCTATCCGTAACTGTCTGATTAGTTGTGCTAAGCAGCCCCTCCCCTGCCAACCATGGTGCCATCTGCTACCCAACAACATGGCTGCCGACCAGACAGGCGCACACACAGACACAAACACATAGAAAACGCTGAAAAACACACTGCAGCCTCATACCTGGCACTGCCCTGCTTCTGTCACACAAAGGCACACATCAAACTTCACACACACAGGTGTAACCCAGAGGTATCACACTTAACACAAAGGTGTGCACATAGGCTCAACTAATTGCACACAAGCAATTCAGCTGCAAACATTCACATGAAAACAGGCCTGTGCTAAGCGTGTGTGTGTGAGCGGGCCCGGCTAACACAGGTACAAAGATGTAGTGCTAAAGTGTGTGCGTTCACACTGGCAGGACGCTTCATTATGGCCCCCGCCTCTCTGGAGCGACCGCAGCCCGTGTGGTGCCCAGGCCCTTTTATTCCGGGCCGTGATTGGACAAGGGCCTCCCGCCGAGTTGGTTTGCAGCAGTTTTGTCGCGCCCAGATTTCACTTGCTACTCAAAGTGAGCCTCTGGCGGGACACGGCATCTGTTGCCTCACCTACCTCATTTACACTTCTCCGCCCTCACACACCGCCTTCCCAGACCTTGCTATCACAAACTAAAACTGAGGCAGAGAGAAGGAGTAAAACTAAATGTGCCATGTTTTATAGATTTTGGGAAACTTTGTCAGAGGAGTAACTTTTCAAAGTAGAGCCACAGTAATTGTTAGACAAATAATCTAGAAGTGTTTACCTGATAATAAAATTGATTTATTGTACTGGTGTAAATCTGAGGAAGCATACTGTTTTACTGTAATTGTTTATTTCCTGAAGGGCGCAGTGGCAGAGTTGTTAGTGGGTTCGATCCTCAGGGCAGCCAACTACAATATCTCTGGGTAGAGTCTGTATGTCCTCCCCTCCTCCTGGTACTCTGGCTTGCTCCCACCACCCAAAAACATCAATTTGTTATGTCAATCTAAATTGTCATGAAAAAGCGGTAGAAGATGAATTTATTTTATGTCAAGCTGGGCTGTTTCCATAAAGCCTAAAAACACAGGAACAGAGCAAAGTGACACATTCTAATTTATGATTTAAGATGGTTCATGGACCAGTATATTATCAGGTAGAATGTTCTGAGGGCAACCAACTAAAACTAGAAGTGAACCATTACGTCCATCAAAAGTAAACTTTTACAATTCAAAATGAAGTCCAACAACAGCTCTAAAGAAGCACCCTCATGAAAATGAATGCTTAATTTCATGGAAGATAACAAAACCTGTAATAGATTCAGTTCTGTGTCCAAAACACAAAAGAGGCAAACAGGTCTGAGCTGACCCCACTTCCCAGACACATGCAAACACACACCCTTGTCTCTCAGGCATGGGCTGAATCTGAAGTTATGCTGGCCACTTTGCCTTTGGGACCCTCAGTCACAGCAGGGGAGAGGGGAGGCCGGGAAGAAACTAGGAAAGTTGAAATGAATGAAAAGCAAAAAAGACAGGAGCAAACAAACAAACCAAACTTGGTAAAGCCCTCTGCTGAGCTGGGGCTGGGACTGAAGTGTGTGTTTGTGGGCATGGTTGTGTGTGCGTTTGTGGCTATGTGTGTTAGTAAATATATGTGTGTGGTGATGTGAACAGAGTGGCGAGGATTAGGACAGATCCTGGGCTGTCCAACTCACAGCTGGCTGATGATCCAATCCTGGAGCGCAGCGCAGCACACCAGTCGCTGTGGGACCGGCCAACGTAAGCACGCATCTGTGCGTGTGTGGACACATGCTTTGTATAGGCATATGGTAGTACCAGTGATATGCAATTCAATCAATGTGCACATTTAAATGCACATGCTTTTTACAAATACATTTTGTTAGTAGGAATAAGTATATGTATATGACAATAGAATGCAGGTATTAGATATTCACTGTTTCATACATAAGTTGATTAATGTGATAAATGATAGGTTATAGTAGGTTACCTTCTCTGTCAATAAGTTAAATTCAATATGACTATACAGTAAATCCAAGAATCAATATATGCTAGTCAAACATCGCTGTAGGTCAAACTAATGATAATAAGTCTATGTGCTGCTCTAGAAGCAAATGATATAGCCAACACAGAAATTGATGTAAAGCTCTGCTGCTAAACTACAAAACATACTCTCCAACAACCAATCTAAGACTTTTCAAATTAGTTTGATAAAAGTTATATTTTATTGGCTACATTTGCAGCCAAGTACAGTATGCTTCTTAGATAATAGTATAAACTCACAAGCACAGGCCCACAGGGTGATTCAATGGTTTAGAGCTTCTCAGTATAGGTCAAAGTCATCAGGTTGTCACATTAATATGCATGTCATTCTCCACAGCTGGCTGCAAACACCACACACACACACATCACTACAAAATGTGTCACAGAGCTGGTGAGCTGACTAACTCATTCTAAAGAGGAGCATGTAGACACATACACAGGATGTCGACTTCACTGACCCAAACACACACACATTACCAACTTGTATCCTGCAGTTTCCATCACCACAGGGCACCTCTGCCACATCTGTGCCCATCTCAAACACCTTCGCTAAGGCCAGCAGGGGTGAGAGAGTGCCCTGAGTGCCTGGCACTAGTTGGCATGGCCCTGGCAGTCAATGTTGTGCAATCAGCAATCAGCAATCAACCACCAGATGATGAAAGACAGTAAAAGAGTAAATGTAGAAGGGAAACAGTGTGGAGAATACAACCAAAATAATTCAATAAACCAGTGTGTGAAGGGCAAAGTAGTATTGATGATTATGTTGGTGTGAATACAAGCAGATATAGAAAAACAGTAAAAAAAATGATGGAAATGTCAGGCAGCGGAGCCGGTAGTGCCCGGTGTGAGAGCGGGTGCAGGACACTGGTAGGAGGCACTAAGGCCAGCCTGTCCAGTGACCACCAGCCCACTGTTCACTGTGTGTGCATGGTGACTTGAGCCAGGGACAAAAAAGGCTCAGGCGCCATTTTGGCTCAACAGGAGCTGTTGCTGGGCTGGGCACTGGTCTGGTAGCACAGAGCGGACAGTGTGTTTGTGTGTGATGCATTATGTTGTGGCATGCCTAACAGGATTAGAGGTGACCTGGTGAGGTCCAGTTGGTACCGGGACCATAGCACAGCGGCACGCTTGCGTGTTTGTGTGTGTGTGCTTTGTATAATAGGATTAGCTGTTACCTGGTGCGGTACAGTTGGTGTGGTGGTCTGAACTGGACTGGACCGGACTGGGCTGGGCAGGAGCTGGACAGAGGGGAGTGCTGTGTACATTTGTGTGTATGTGAGTGTGGTGGCATGTATAATAGGATTAGGTACTACCTGGTGAGGTGCAGTTGGCGCTGGGCATTTGCCAGCTGTTCTGCTAGGCTCAGGGCTTCAGACTGCCATTGGCTCCCATCCTTTTGGACCGCCTCCAGATGCTGCCGACAGCCAACCAGCTCTAAGTTCAGCCTTTCCACTTCCTGTCCCGCAGAGATGGAAGCAGAGAGGGAAGCAGAGAGGGAAGAGGAGGTTAGAATATCTTTCACAACAACTTACCTTATGCTCTCAGACAGGTCTAGTCACAAGGCCACACTGATTAAAATGTAAAGGTTAAGCAGTAAAAAGGTATTAAGTTTAACCTTTCACCATTTATGACAAATTAATTATAAATCAAAATGACAGAACTAGGTATTTGATGATATTGAATTTTTGTCTGATAATTATTGGGGCCATATTAATTGCGAAACAATAATATCACAACATGATCATTAAAAAACAATATGTACAAAATTGAAAAATCTATGACATTCTTGTCTAGAATCGCAAATGTACATTTATTGTTCACAGTAAAATTTAAAGGGCATTGAGGTGCAAATAAATGGCGATTATTGCAGTGAACGATTATCACAATAATAATAAATAGCCACTATAAATTAATGGTCAGTGTTTTTATTGCGATAAACAATATTAATGTTTATTGTCCCATCCCTAGACAGAACTCATTATTATATATGATGCAAACTGAATGGATAGAATTACAATAATAATATCATACATATGATGAGTTAAAGGAGTTCACTTTCCAAACTTTATGGTATGAGACATAAAGTGTTTTGCTTTTTTTAAGGTTACACGTTGAAAAATAATCTAAGAATAAACAGACCTGTGCAGCTTTCTCTATCTGTCTCCGTGTCTTAACCGTGAGATCTCGGAGTTCTCGCTCTGCCTCCTCTTTCTTCAGCAGGGCCTGGCTGAGTTGATATCGCAGATCCACATTCAGCTTAAAAGGTGACAAATACAAAAAAAAGACTTTAATGCATTTTTACACACTATAAACACATTTCTTTCCTTTACTTCTGTCTATGACAACCACAGTATACCAAATGGATGAGATGAGAAATTATTAGTTTCTATAAATATTTTTTTTGATCAAACAACAATATATTGAGCGTTCCTAAATGTCTTTAGAATGTTTAACCATGTTAATCTGTACCTGCAGTAGGCTATTTTTTAGGTTTGTTCAGGAAAGTAAACCACAGATTATGAAATGGTACTTTGATGCCATCTAGTGGAACTACAAAACTATTACTACTACTACTACAATTCAAAGGAAAATGTTGTTTCAATACATATTAACAGCAACAACTATGCCCTAATTTAAACATTTTTGGTGAAAACAATATCTTGTTTTAATAAACAGGTTTAATCCAAACACAGAGTATGTTAACCCTGAAATGAAGAAAACTCCGGGTGAGTTTTAATCTAAATGTTACTATGATGTATCAAAGTCCTGCTGGTATGTGATAATTTCGTTAAGGAACTCTTAATAGGATCAACCTGCTTTGAGAATGATGCTGCACTGTTGTAGAATGTTTGTTTACCTTGGTATTGTCTTGTTCTTGAGAAGTCAGTTTGCGAACAGTGTCATCGAGCTGACTGGTCAATGAGGCTTTGTCTCTGTTGGCTCTGTCTAGCTGTCCTTCCAAATCAGCCACACGTTGGGAAAGACTAGTGGCCTTAAACATACAGAGCAGCCATGCATTACAATTAATTTTTTCAAGGCCACAATATTTGTAGAGTTTCCAGATCTTACAGTATTTGCAAGCTCCTCCTTCTGTTTGCGAGATTCGATTTGACCTTCTTCTCTAGCTTCATTCAATCTCTGCTTTAAGCTTTGTGATTCTCTTTCTAATATTTCTCTCTGTCGGATCAGCTCTCTGGACAATTGATCACACTCCACCTCCACCTGCAGCAAACTAAAAGTCAGGACTTTGCCATAAAATTAATTACATAACATACATTCACAGTCATCATTACATGAATCTAATTAATAACTGAATGAGATTATATATTGTCTGACCCTTGCTTTGTGTAGGTTTGCCTCTTCAGCCATCTCTACAGCCTGCTTGACCTGAAGACAAGCTGACCACTCCCTCTGCTGTGCCTCCTGCTGACTGGCCCGTACAGTGCGGAGAGCCACCAGCAACTCATCTCGTTCTCTTTAGCACAAGATAAAAATGCAGTTGAGATTAGTGTTGAGTTTCACTGTTGAAAGTCTTATGTGTCTATTTTGTACATAATCACTAACTTTGTAAGTCTTTCAATGGCCTGGACATGAACATTTGTATGTGTCCCCGCCAATACTGCTTCATGCTGGGCACACTTCAGACACAATCCTGACACGTGGGACTCTCTGTTTGTTTTTGTTGCATGAACAAACTGCTTCTCTTTGTGTCTCAAACGTACTCTTACTTCCTCACACTCCTTTTGACTGGCGGACAACTCTTTTCTGTATCATATGAAGACAGACAATATAAATATTTGAAATCTACAAAGCATATTGATAGACAAAAGCTGTACATGCAGTTTACCTGAGAGAAATAACCTGCGCCTCCAAACCTTCTATTTGAGCTGAGTATATTACCTTCAGTTGCTCCTACAGTTAAAATATTTTATTTGCATATTTAATAAGAAAAAATATTTAATTGTAACACAATTAAAGAAATAGACATATTGTACTTGCCATTTCATTTTTCCATCTGTTGGTGGCAAATTGGCCATTAGCGTCTATGCTTTCATTCACCTAAAAAATACAGTAGAATGTTTTAAAATAATTATTATAGTCATAATTATACTCAATAATGAATTATTTCCAAATAAGTAAAAAAATGTGTGCTTATGTTAGATCAGCATTTTATTTAGTAATAAATGTTTTAATATTGCATAATGCATATTGCTTTGTACCATAGTCTGTAAAGTGTAATCTTTGAGAGATTCATCCACTGCTCTCAATTTGAGCTCAGACTGCAGCTTCTCATTTTCCATCACAACTACACTGATGCGATGTTTCATCCCTTGAAGTTCTTCCTAAAAATAAACATCATACAAATGTATTTTTTCTTTCATAATAAAAATTTCAGTAGATTGGATTCTAAATAACTTACAATAGCCTATATACTTACTTTGCAGAACTTAACCTCTGCTTCCAGATGTTGGATATAGTCTGACTGGTTGTGAATCATTGGTACCAAATCCTGAACTGTGTGCATGGTGGACCTTCCCTCTGTTTGTACCGTCTAACCAGAATATGGGAAATATTAAGCCAGGCTACATCTAATAATGAATTGTTGCGACAATTAAAATGCTCAAACTTTTATAACATACAAAGTTATACTACACCTTAGATGGAAAATGTTTTTTTGAAGGAGACAGAGGCGAAGGCATATCTTTGCTTTGTTTGAGAAGAAGGCTTTTTAGCTGATTTACTGTGAGAAACAAAATCATGAAAATTACACAACTGTGCCTTGGGCAGACCATCTAACTTCAAAATGCCCGTTAAACACCTGCTTCACTCTGTGTTTTCTGGCTCCACGCAGACTTGTCATCCTCAGCTGTGGGAAAGAGTGCACTATCCTCGCCTGGGTCCGCCCCATCCTCCGCTTTGTCAAAAGGACCTGGCTTCTGCAGAACACTGCTGAGCTGCTGGATGCTCTGGTTGGCCCGCTCTGAAGGTACACCATAAGCACAAACACTTGATTACACAGCTACTGGGCAAAATATACACTGGCCAGAAAACATTCCTAAAGCTATATAGAAATGGCATTAATACACGGTCTTAGTTAGAGTTAGAGTTACCACAATGAAGGCAACAGGTGGCAGTGATGTGATGATGACCTCCCCACTATTATAGCTATTTAATTGTAATTTTGTTTATTAGGAATAGTCTACTCTCTTCAAAGGTTGTGACGTAAATCTCCAACCGTGGTGAAGTTAGTTTCACGTTGGACGTTTGATATTCGACTTCCATGAATAGACCGACTGCTTCCTCCTAATGTGGCCGCTCTGCTCTATCGCCGTACGGGAGAGCTAGCATAACACGCACCGCTATGATCCATGGCACGTAACACT